>PISX010004012.1:0-128002 GCA_004024625.1 Mellivora capensis
TTACAAGTGGCACAACCATTACTGTAAATCAGTTTTAGTACATTTCTTCTCCCTAATGAGTTTCTTTATGTCCATTTATAGTTACTTCTCATCCCCACCCCCACATCATGCCATCACTAATCTATTTTCTGTTTTATAGATGTGCCTTTTAGGACATTTCATACAAGTGGAATCAAACAATAGGTAGTGTCTTGTGTCTTTTTTTCATTTAGCATAAACGAAGCTCATTTGTATCATGGCCCATACCACTAGTTTTTTTCCTTTTTACTGCCAAATAATGTTTTGTTGTGTGAATGTACCACATTTTTTTTTTTTAAAACAAGCTGTGGCCAGTTTTATTAAAGAAAAATTCTGTGTGATTTACTTTTCACCAGTCTGTTCTGGCATGCTTCTAATGATATCAGAATCACCTGGATCAATGATAGCCAGAGTGCATACTCTGTAGTATTTCCCACATGCTGTGCCCAATTCAATATTATTGCCACTGTAGTGATGGACACCAGTTTTGGCCAACGTGGCATAGTATTCTATTTCAGATTTCCTCAAGGCCGGGCAGTTGTTGGTGAGGATGACCAGCTTCGCTTTGCCATGTCTGATCATTTTCAGAGTCTGCTTGTACCCCAGCACGTATTTTCCACTTTTCATAACGAGCTGGAGCCTGGAGTTGATTGACTCCAGCGACTTTTTCGTCTTCTTTGCAGCCACCATCTTCCTGCCTTAGGTGCGGGACGGCCCCAACCAAGAGCAGCCGCCAAGATGGCCGGGGGAGAGAAAGGGGATGTACCACATTTTCTTGAGCCATTCACCAGTGCCTGGACTTTCAGGTTCTAGTTTTTTTTGTGGGGGGGCTTTTCTGGATAATGCTACTATGAATATTCATAAAGGAGTCATTATGTGGATATATCTTTTTATTTCTTTGGGGTATATATCTAAGAAGTGGATTGCTGGGTCATATGGTAACTCTCTGTTTAACATTTTGAGAAACTGCCCAGCTATTTCCTAAAGTGGCTCCAGCATTATACAGTGTACAAGGGGTCCCATTTCTTCACATCCTTACCCATACGTTATCCTCTGTTTTAGTTATTATAACTAGTTCCAGTAGTGTGAAATGAAGATCTCATTGTGCTTTTTTTTTTAAAATTTATTTATTTGTCAGAGAGAGAGGGAGAGAGAGCGAGCGAGCACAAGCAGACAGAGTGGCAGGCAGAGGCAGAGGGAGAAGCAGGCTCCCTGCCAAGCAAGGAACCCGATGTGGGACTCGATCCCAGGACACTGGGATCATGACCTGAGCCAAAGGCAGCCGCTTAACCAACTGAGCCACCCAGGCGTCCCTCATTGTGCTTTTAATTTGCATTTCCCTGATGATTAATGAAGTCGAACATCTTTTCATGTGCTTATTAGCCATTTATGTGTCTTCTTTGGTGAAGTGTCTGTTCATATCTTTTGCCCATTTTTGATTAGGTTATTTGTCTTTGACTGAGTTGTCAAGGTTCTTTGTAAGTGTTTTCCCCCAACCTGTTGCTTCTGTTTTTATTTTCTTAACTGTCTTTGAAACACAAAAGTTTTGAATTTTGATAGGCCCAATTTATCAAATTTTTTTTTCATTTATGGACTGTGTTTTTGGTGTCATAGCTAAGTAAACTTTGCCTAAGCTAAGGTTGCATTGTTTTCCCCTTGTGTTTCCTTCTGAAAGTATAATTGTTTAACTCTTACACTAAATTTTATGATCCAACTTTGAGTTAATTTTCTGTGTGTGGTGTGAGGTAGGGCTCTAAGTTAATCTTTGTATGAGTCTATCTGTGTGCTAGCACCATTTGTTAATAGACTATCCTTCTGCCTATGAACTGCCTTAGTGCCATTAACAAAAATCAATTGAATGTAAATGTAAGGATTTACCTCACTCAGGACTCAATTTTTTTTCATTGATCTATATGTCTATCTCTATGCTAACATCACACTGTTTTGATAACTGTAGCTTTATATAATGTTTTGAAAATAGGAAGTAAAATTGCTCCAGATTTGTTCTTTTTCAAAACTGTTTTGACTATTGAATATAAATTATTTGGAAAAATTATAAATATAAGTTATATAAAATTATTTTGACTATTTTATATCAATTTATTTATCCTATATACATTTTCAAATCTGTTTGCCAATTCCTCCAAAAATAAAAAAGTGGCCTGCCAGAATTTTAATAGAATTTGTGTTGATTGTCTGTATCAGTTTAGGGAGAATTACCATCTTAACAATATTGAGTTTTATAAAGCATGAACAAAAATGTTTCTCCATTTATTTAGAACTTCTTTAATTTCCCTTAGCAAAGTTTAATAACTTTCAGTGTACCAATCTTGCATTTGTTTTGTTAAATATTTTTCTAAGCATTTAATTGCTTTTGATGTTATTGTGAATAAAATTATATTCTTAGTTTCATTTTTGGATCATCCAATGCTTATATGCAAAAATATAATTGCTCTTTGTGTATTGATCTTGTATCCTGTGACCTTGTTTTACTTGTGTATTAGTTCTAATTGCATTTTGTGCACTCCTTAGGATTTTCTACATAGAGGATCATGTAATCTGCAAATAAGGGCAGTTTTGCTCCCTCCTTTCCAATATGGGTGTCTTCTGTTGCTTTTTCTTGCCTTATTACTGTGGCTAGGCTCTCCAGTATTATGTAGAATAGGAAAAGTGAGAGTGGATACCTGATCTTAGGGGAAAGCATTCAGTCTTTCATCATTATAATATAATGTTCACTGTAAGTTTTTCAATGATGTGGTTTTTAAGGTCTGTGAGCAAATCTGGTCTAGCCTCCTTCTTAAATGCATAGATTCTACCAACAAAGCAGTCTAGGCTGGAGAATCAGTCTTCTTGATACAGGGTGAATGGTGGTAACTCAGGCACACTGACCCATTTGGTATACTACTCACTACTACTGAAAAGGAGTTGGGTGTGTTATAGTTGCCTCGGCATCATCTAGGGATATTCTTGTCAAAGCAGCAGTCTAGAGGGACATGGATTCTAGGCTGGATTTTGCCACCACTGGGCAGGCAATCACTCAGCTTCCTCAAGAGCCAGTTTCCACCTTAATAAAACAAGAACAGTAATCCCTTTCCTGCCTACCTCTCGACTTCAAGTGGGTCAAAGCAGGTGGGAGAATCTCACAAATGGATGCAAAGGGTCATCATCATTTTTTAGAGGTAGGAAATGTGTCAGTTACAGGAAGGAAAATAATCCAGAGGCTCTGACCATCTCCTTTAATTTATTGAGAGTCACAGCCCTCTGGCCAGCAGAGAATGCCCATTAGACCATCAAGACATCTGCACTCGAGGACAGTGCCCTAACTTTGACACTGAGTGGAGAGGAAAGGGGAGGAGCAGAGAGATGGAAGAGTCTAGAAAACCCTGTCAGAGGGTGAGGTGGTGTCTCCCGTGGACAGTGCTTGAACCCTGACTCCTTGGTTTCTCTCTCCCAGGACTGTGTCTGGCCGTGCCTAGGAAGAATGTTCGGTGGTGCACCATATCAAAAGCAGAGTTAGCAAAATGCTCCAAATTCCAACGGAATATGAAGAAAGTGAGGGGCCCCACAGTCTCCTGCACAAGGAGAACCTCCCACCAAGAATGTATCCAGGCCATCAAGGTAAGTCATGTGTTTGGGTGGCACTAAACTGAATGGAGGGAATGAAATGGAGTGAAATAGAAAACATGTTTTCCCCTACTTCTTCTGCTTTTCTTTTTGGGTACCTGTAAGTTGGGAGTGATCCTTCCTTATAGGACACAAGGCCATTTTGAAAGAAGATATTAACATTTCAAAGTTGAGAGACCAAAGGTGGGGAATCTGGGGTTGCAACACAAATTGTTAATAAGAGTTGTTGCAAACACAGAAGTAGTCACATTGGATGAACAGGCAACATCAGGGTTCCTCTGAAAGGTAAAACCTCTAGAAGTTCATTACCGCCGAACCCTGAACAAAGTAAGATCAGCTGGTCTGTAGTTACTGGATTACAGGGCTTGGGAATGGCTGGCCAGGACACTAGGCATTGGAAGAACATTTGTGCAAAGCATACCCAGAGAGAGAGAAAAGGGAATCATGACTTCCGGATGATCGCAGATTCCTTTTGTTTTATTGAGATATAAGATCTACTGAAATAATTTTTACTCATTCACTCAACATATATGTTCTGTGTCCCTTCCCTGTGCCATGGTTGTGGGCACTTGACTCTAGCAGAGTGGATAAATTGTCTCAAAGTTTCTAATAATACCTAGAGTTATCAGAACAGTATGTAGGGGGAAAAGATCTAGCTTAAACAATGTTTTAGGCTATTGTTTTGTAACCTTGGCCTGAGGGAAAACAGCACCAGCATACCTTGCTCATTTAAAATGGAGAATCTTAGACTTCATTCTAACCTATTCAACTGAGTACCTGTGATGGGGTCGCAAAATTTGCCTTTTTAATAAAAACCCCCTTCGAAATCAGTTCTAGGTACCACACATCAAATGATGTCATTGGAAACAGAACACGCATTTTTGAAGAACCAAGGGACAGGTTAATTCTCAGGAATTTGGAGGACAAGAATGCTTGTAGCTTTTAAGCAATGAACAAAATTG
This sequence comes from Mellivora capensis, assembly GCA_004024625.1. NCBI lineage: Eukaryota > Metazoa > Chordata > Mammalia > Carnivora > Mustelidae > Mellivora > Mellivora capensis. The sequence goes on from PISX010004012.1 coordinate 4,605, forward strand.
TGAAGTAAACTGACAGATTGAAAAACACAAAAAATTTAATTTATAGCCGTTAAAAACATTCAACCAAAAAATTTAGAAAGCACCAGAATGAATATGCACGAGCTCTGACAAGGGGTTCCTATTTACTGTACACTCTATAAAGAATTAATTCAACCTGGTCAGAAAGGTAGGGTCCTATACGAAAAATAATATGAACCAAGCCGTAGTAAGAGGGCATGCATGATTACTAAAAATATGAAATGTTCCTCTTAGTAACCAGAGGAATACACACCAAAGCAATCTGTTAGCACTTACATTTTCTAAAGTAATAGCAATAAAATGAAAGCCTGTCCCGCTGGTGATTTTATAGCAAAACTGATCTTCCTGGTTGGTGGGATTCTAAATTGCCATTATGGATCTTCTGGAAAGCAGGAAAACAACAGTGGCCAGGGCCATGAAGATAAACATGCTCACCATCTGGGTGATTCCCACCCTGAGATGCCTACCCCATGGCAACAGGTCATCAGAAGGAAAAAAGATATCTATGAGGACAAAGTGATCCATAAAAGCATAGATATCATAGCAAAAAAAGAAAGTGCCAAACGTTTGAGGAGTTATTGGATAAGCCATGGAACAACCGCGCTATCATAAAATATGAGGAGGTCAATGAAGTCAATAAAGACTGCAAAAGTAAGAAAATGTCATGCGGTTTTAGATAAGTAAAACAGTTCACCAAATATTGTCTCCACCAGATTGCCTATATAATGGTGCAGTCGTTAATCGGTTGCCTTCCGCTCAGGTCATGATCCCAGGGTCCTGGGATCGAGCCCCACATCAGGCTCCCTGCTTGGTGGGAAGAACTGCTTCTCCCTCTGCCCCTCCATCTGCTTGTGTTCCCTCTCTCTCTGTGTCTGTCTCTGTCAAATACATAAATAAAATAAAAAGAAATAGGGAAGTATATGAGAAGTAACATGCCAAAGAGAATGCACATGGTTTATTAGGATAATTTTAAGATAGCATAATAGTTCTATTTTCTATTCGATAAAAAGGAACTTAAAAGAACCAAATATAGAGAAAAGATGGGAGAAAGCATCTAGAATAAACAACTTTAGATCTAGATGACTGAAATGAATGAGCGACACAGGCAGGGGGTTTGTACAAAAAAAGAGAATATAGCAATATGGCTGGAAGATCCTTCCAGCCACAAAGACCTGTGACATCCTGGAATCGAGCGGCCTGGATTAGGGTGGGGTCTCTTCTGAAGCTTGGCTGGCCTCTTTGCTTTCAGGCAAACAAGGCAGATGCTGTGACCCTGGACGGTGGTTTGGTGTATGAGGCTGGCCAGGACCCCAACAAACTGCGACCCATAGTAGCTGAGGTGTATGGGACCCAAACAGGTGAGTTCTCCCTGGGGACCCAGAAGCTGGGGTGGCCCTGGCCTTGGCCCTGGGCTCCGTGCAGTCAGAGGAGCTGCGTTGTAGAGGTGGGGTCTCAGATAGCATCCCACTTGCAGGGGTCAGAGTTCCTGGGCTCTTTGGGTCAGATGCCCACCCAATTGGGGAGGACAGGCATGTGCTCCCTGGGGGAACAGAGTGGACCAGACGAAAAGGTAGCCTAGGGCTCCCCTTTCCATCTGGGGAAGGTCAAGGTGGGTTGTTTTTCTCCCTCTAAGGCTTTTAATTATCCGGTTAAGAACTTTCAGTTCTCTCTGTCCCTTTGCAGAACAACGAGTCTACTATTATGCTGTGGCCATAGCCAAGAAGGGCACCAACTTCCAGCTCAACCAACTACAAGGCTTGAGGTCCTGCCACACAGGCCTTGGCAGGTCTGCTGGATGGAACATCCCGATGGGTACCCTTCGTCCATTCTTGAACTGGGCAGGGCCACCTGAGCCCCTTGAGGAAGGTGAGATGGCTGGGGGATGGAGGGCCATCTCTGGCGGGGGTCTCCAGCCCAGCTGCACACACAGGCCACTTGGTACACATGTGTGATGAGCCCACGGTGGGCCTCACTGCACCAGCAGCCCTTGGAAGGTGGCAGCTGAGTCTGTTGTCGGCCAAGGGCATCTCTGAGCTCCCAGCCTCACGAAGAGGTTGTCCAGCAAGGATAGAGGAGGTGGCTCTCTGCCCACAGGAGTGACCCGGGGAGGTGTGATGAGCTGTGGCTGGGCTGGCTCACCCCATGTGGTCTGTTTCTCTGTGTTTGACAGCTGCGGCCAAATTCTTCTCCGCCAGCTGCGTGCCCTGCGTGGATGAGCGACAGTACCCCAACCTTTGTCGCCAGTGTGCGGGGACAGGGGGAAATAAATGTGCCTGCTCCTCCCAGGAACCATACTTTGGCTACTCTGGTGCCTTCAAGTGAGTGAGAAGGTCCTCTTCTCCTGAGTGCCACGTGTCCTAAGCCCAGGAAGCCTTTTCTCCGGCCCCAAATACAGCTCAGCCTGCTGGCCAGGCCCGCGGAGCAGGTCCAGTTCTCCCACTGCCGTGTAGACAGAAGCACTGAGTAGAAAGAGGGCACTGACTTTGCCCGGTGAACGTGCCCCTCCAGCCCCCACCCCGGACTCCCCCATGGTGCCCCTCACCCCTATACCAGTCTGGTGGTGTCCTCAAGATACTCAGACTTTACTTTCTGGTGTAGAGTCTTCAAACCCTTTTTATAGAAAGACCCATTTTGCCCTTTCAGACCCTAACACAGGAGATGAGGGGGTGGTCTCTGGCCAGCACCTGAGCCATTCTTCTTCACCATCTACCTGGACGTAGCTCTTGCTCCCTCCCCAGATGGGGTGCTCCAAAGCCTCAGAGCCTTGACCTCTGTGGGTTGGATGCCCACAGGAGACAAACCCCAGGACCCTGTTCCTTTGGGAGGCACGAGGAAGAAGTTGCGGAGGGCCGCTTCGTGTTGACCCTTCCCGTGCTTTCTCATTCCACAGGTGTCTGCAAGAAGGGGCTGGAGATGTGGCTTTTGTCAGGGACAGTACAGTGTTTGGTAAGAGGCGGGAGGAGAGCCCTGGGTACGCTCTCCTTTTATTTTATTCTCCCATAATTTTGAGTATTGAGCTAATCGGAGCCTCATCTCTTGGCACACTATTGTTGGGGTTCCCTACAGGACATGCCTCTTTTTATTTCCTTTTATTTCCCCTTTTAAACAATCATTTTCCTGGGACGCCTGGGTGGCTCAGTTGGTTAAGCGGCTGCCTTCGGCTCAGGTCATGATCCCAGCGTCCTGGGGTCGAGTCCCACATCGGGCTCCTTGCTCGGCAGGGAGCCTGCTTCTCCCTCTGCCTCTGCCTGCCACTCTGCCTGTGTTTACTCGCTCGCTCTGTCTCTGAAAAATAAATAAATAAAATCTTAAAAAAAAATCATTTTCCCTTAAATCTCCCATGCCCACTGCCTTTTTTTTCCTCATAGAGAGCCCCGCCATGGTACTTGACACGGGTCCTTCGAGATGTATGGGGTCTTGCAAAATGCAGAGCGCCCCTTGTATTTTGGGGTTCTAAGACCGCAGACGTTTCAGCATTAGAAACCATGCTGCTGCCCAGATTTTCCACCCAGCATTTTGTTCCAGAGATTTATCTGTGTTTTGTGTCTGTCTAGTTCAGTGGTTCTATCCATTGAGGAATGCTTCACGGAATGTGTCTATCAGATTCGAATGCTTTCATTTTCTTCTGTTAGTAGGATTTTGCTATAGTTATTGTGATCGATGGCATTTGTCAAGGTCAAGAACCTTACCAAGTTCTCCATGTTACTAGTTTTCTGAAACTAAAAAACAAACACAAGTAGATGTTAAACATACACGTACTTTTCTGCATCTATTAAAATTAAGATGATCTCACGGTTCTCTTCCTTTCCTCCATTAATGGCATACATTGCTTCAGCTTTTTGGATGACTGACCATTCTTTTGTTAATGGGATAAACTGACAAACCTTAATCCTGATCTGCTAGTTTTTAAGATACTCTGTTAGACTGAATTAGCTAATGTATATTTGAGACTGATGCATTTATGTTCGTAAAGACGAGAGGCCTGTAATTCTCTGCAGTACTTTTCTCTCTGATTTTGAGATCAAGGTTGTACTAATCTCATAAGAGGAGTTGGGCAGGTTCCTGTCACTTTATATATGCGGAACCAACGTATATACGAGATACATTAGCACTTCCAAATTGGGCTGAACTCCCTCATAAAAACAGTCTTTCCCCTTCTTTTGATAGCACCCAGTGTTGGGAAGTGATTCAACTGTATCTCTCGCCGTAAAAGTGTTTGTAATTTTTATTCTTTCTAGAGAGGTGGGTAAGGCATCTCCCCCTGGATGGCTAGCTGGGTTGCCTCTGCCACCTGGCCCTTTTCTGGGCAGAGTTGCCATGGAAACAGATGGGGTCTGGTTCTGCCTTCTTGACCAGCCAGGCAGCAGTATTGATCCCGGAGCAGCCTGTCTGACCCAGAGGAACTCTGGGCTATCCCTCGAGGCTTTCTGGGCATTGTCATTCCTTTTGGAATGTTCTGGAGCAATCCACTACCTTTCTCACCGCCCAGTTTTGTAGAGTGCCTCTGATGTCTCCTCTGGGGGAAGCTCATGGTTAGTGCCTCCAGTAGGCTCATCTGGGCTCCCCTTCACTTTTGCCCTTCCTCCAGAGAACTTGCCAAACAAGGCTGACCAGGACGAGTATGAGCTGCTTTGCTTAAACAACATTCGGAAGCCAGTGGACGCTTTCCAGGAATGTCACCTGGCCCGGATCCCTTCTCATGCTGTTGTGGCCCGAAGTGTGGATGGCAAGGAGGACTTGATCTGGGAGCTTCTCCAGAAGGCACAGGTATCCACCCCTCGTGCCCCCACCCCTGGAGGCCCTCCGCACCTGCTTGGATTTGTGTGGGGGAGACGCCTTCCTTCCCTAATTTCCTGCTGTTCCAGAAGTCCCACAGCAGCCTCTCTTCCCAAAAGGTGACAAATTCAGTGAACTGCCTACCTCGGCGGTGCTCTAGAGAGCAGAAATAATCAAGATCTCTCCAGCATTACTGACGAACATGGTCTCGTGGGCTGGAGCAGAAGCAGAGGGAGGATGGGGCAGTATTCTCAGGACCTTAAGGTGCTCGGACCCCAGCAACTTTCTAAGGAATAAGCCACAGCTGAGCTCCTGCCACAGGGAAGGCGCTGGTCCCTATGAAGGAGGAACAGAACCAAGGATCCTCCCTCAGGCTCCGGATACTGTTTTTCAACATGGTGTTTTTCCTATTTACCACTGAGACTGTGATTCTTTTTCTTCCTGAATTAGGAAAAGTTTGGAAAAGACAAGTCATCTTCGTTCCAGCTCTTCGGCTCCCCTCCAGGGGAGAAGGATCTGCTGTTCAAAGACTCCGCCCTTGGGTTTTTAAGGATCCCCTCGAATATAGATTCTGAGCTGTACCTTGGCTTCAACTTCATCAATATCCTCCAGAGCCTGAGGGAAAGTGAGTGAGGCTGGGGCAGGACCAGGGGTGGGGGTGGGGGACGGAGAGGCAGGCTGGCAGCAGGGACTGCAAGCTGGTGGGGAGGCCTTCCAGGAAGGACCCTGCACTCCCTTCTCAGGCAGTGCGACCCTGCTATAGAGCGGTCACTTCTCCACTGGAGGCAGAGGCCAGTGTCCTGTCAACCAAGCCAGGGCAGGATGAAACCTGACGCCCTGGTGAACACGAGTCTGGGCTGGGGCCCTGCACCTGGGGGGTGGGGGAGGGGGGATACCACAGTGGGCCAGCTCAGCTGTGGCTCCTCTCCTGGGTGCATGCACAGGTGGGAGTTTGAGGGGGGAACCAGGACCCTGCACTGTCCTTAGAGGTGGTGACTGCCCTAGGGGAGTTCAGGGCTGGGCTCAACGTCCCCTAAGCCATCTCCTGGGACTGCCACTGTCTCTGTGTCCTGGAGCTTGTATCTCGTGGGGCCGAGACATTAGACAGTTATTGCACTAAGGCTTCAAGGGTGGATTAGAAACCGGGGAAGTCTCCAAAGGAACGGAAACGGAAACGGAGAAGCCCGGTTATGAGCGCCCCTGGAGAAGGGGTTGTGTGTGGGAGGGGGAGCGGGAGCGGGAGCGGGAGGGCAGCGGGTGCTGGGCGCTTCTCTGGGCTGGCGGGCGCTGGGCGGTGCCGAGGTGTCCCCGCTGGGCTCTGGACCCCACTTTGGCCTTGTTCCCGTGCGCAGAGGCTTCAGAGGCGGCAGAGCGGCGCGCGCGGGTGGCGTGGTGCGCGGTGGGCGCAGACGAGCTGCGCAAGTGCGAGCAGTGGAGCCGCGCGAGCGGCGGGACCGTGAGCTGCGAGTCGGCAACCAGCGGCGAGGACTGCATTGCGCTGGTCCTGGTAGGGGCGCGGGCTCCGCCTGGGGTGGTCGGGGCCCCCGGGACGCTCCGCGCTCTGTTCAGAACTGCTTCTGGTGGCCATTCCACACCCCCTACCCCCAGCCTGCTTCGAAGCGATTATTGCAGGGGACTGAGGAAGCCTAGACAGGTAGCATGTCGCACACCACTGGCAGAGCTACACTGCGGCTCAGGGGTTGAGAGTTCCCCACCCCCGGATTCCTGGGTACACGCGTGCATCCCGGATTGCACCTGTTCCGTAGGCTTTGAGTCCTTGTCACTTGCGGGTACGTCGTGGCCATTTTCCCACGTGAACGTAGTCTCTGAAAACGCTTAAAAATGATGTTAGGGTATCTTTCCTGTGTCTGTGGCTTGGTTTAGCCATGATCCTATTCTGCTTCGTCCCCTTACTTCGTTATTATCTATAACTCGGTGGTGCCCCATCGCTGAATAGAAATCTTCAGCCACCTCTCCAGTTATTTTTAGGAGAGTTGTCAAAAAAAAAATTATTACTGAGCCAAAGAGGGAGTTAGTCTTGATGAATCCATGTTCCAGTGTTGGGGTGCGGGCTCGTTCATTCCCAGGGTGAGGCAGATCAGTCATTTTGGCTCATTTGTTAAACGCTTTTGGCTCATTTGTTAAACGCTTTTTTTTTTTTAATCTTATTTACTTATTTGAGAGAGAGAGAGGGAGAGAGCACAAGCTGGGGGAGGGGCAGATTCTCCCCTGAACAGAAAGCCCCACACCCGGCTCGATCCCAGGATGCTGGGATCATGACCTGAGCTGAAGGCAGATGCTTAACCCACTGAGCCACCCAGGCTCCCCCATGTTGAACAGCTTCTGTGTAGCTCTTTGAGTATAGTGCCAACGGGATGAGACTAGACCAGGCCGGTTGTTCGCATGCATTTCCTCCGTGAGTGAGGCTGCTGGTCCAGGAGGGTGTCCCAGGAGTGCTTGGAAGACAGAAAGTCTGTGCTGCCTATGCCTGGTCTCTGTGCTGGAAGCGACACCGTGAAAGACACAGGGGGCTGGTAGAGAATCAGTAGTGCCCATAGTCTTTCCTTGGATGCTCTGTTCCCACAAACCCCTGTCTCTTTCTGCTGCTTTATCGGAACACCTGGCCTTCTCTGACATAGAGCCATGCTCCGAGAGACCCTAAAACAGGCGGGATGGGAGAGAGCCTCCCCGTGTGCTGCTGACGATTTGTTTTGGTTTTGCAGAAAGGAAAAGCTGATGCCTTGAGCCTGGACGGAGGACTTATCTATGTTGCGGGCAAGTGTGGTTTGGTGCCTGTCCTGGCAGAGAACCAAAGTAAGTCGGGGGGGTGGCCTCCTCGGTTTATTCCGTCTGGGCCAGGGGAGGAGTAAGCCCACTGGGCGGGTCCAGGTGGGGATGCTGAGAGGAGGGATGCGTCCAAGCAGGAGCATCAGGGGGAGAGAATAAAGGAAAGGGGCTTTTACCCACACAGCCTGCTGTGTTGAGAAGCATGGATTGAGCATGGACAGAGCATAGATTGGCATGGATTGGCTTCTTCCTTCTCGTTTTAAAAAAAGGTTTTAGGGGCACTTGGGTGGCTGAGTCAGTTAAGCGTCTGACCTTGACTCCTTGGTCATGATCTCTGGGTCCTGGGATGGAGCCCTGTGTCAGGCTCCATGCTCAATGGGGAGTCTGCTTCTCCCTCTCCCTCTGCCCAGCCCCCAAATCGTGCTCTCTCTCTCTCGATCAAATAAATAAAATCTTTTTTTTTTTAAGATTTTTATTTATTTATTTGACAGAGAGAGATCACAGTAGACAGAGAAGCAGGCAGAGAGAGAGAGGAGGGAAGCAGGCTCCCTGCTGAGCAGAGAGCCCGATGCGGGACTCGATCCCAGGACCCTGAGATCATGACCTGAGCTGAAGGCAGTGGCTTAACCCACTGAGCCACCCAGGCGCCCAAATAAATAAAATCTTTAAAAGAAGATTTTAGTATAGTATAATATACATACAGAAAAATGCCCATAGGCGTGCAACTCAGTGAATTTCACAAACCGATACGTCCTGGTGTGCTAGTGGCCAGATCGAGACACAGCAAATTCCACGTGGCCCTGGGTGCCCTCCTGCCACCAGCCCCCTTACTCCAGCCAGGGTAATGAGCCCTGACCTCAGACAACACAGAGCAATTCTGCCTGATTTTAAACTTTGCATGTGAGGCATGTGCTTTGTATGTCTCTAGCTCAGTGTTCTGTTGGTGCTGTTCCTCCAAAAGATATGGACTTTCGTGGCTGTGCGGTGTTCTGTGCCATGACTCGACCAGTTACTTGTCCCTCCTAAGGCAGAGAGGCATTTGGGTCACATCCAGCTGGTGGCCGTTGTAAGCGAGCTGCCGTGAGCATCCGCGAACACAAGGATGGATGCCTTTCTGGTGCCCGGGGCCACTGCACTGTCCCTTCTCCTTGGGTTTGATCCTGCATTGTTGAGATTTTAAAAGTTTGCGACTTCTCCACAAAACTCAGCGTTGAACGACATTTTGCTTGTTTTTGTCCTTTCAGAATCACAGAACCCTAGTAACACAGGTTGTGTGGATAGACCAGCAGAAGGTGAGTTGGCATCTGTTCCTTTCAGGGTGGAGGTTAAGTCCTCATTGCCAGAGGGGGAGATGGCAGGAACTCTAGAAAAACTCACAGAAAGGGATGCAGCTGGAGAATCCTTAAGTTCTTTCGAAGGTGCACATAATTCATAGATGCGTAATGGTAATGGATGTTCTGCTGACCTTCACACTTGGCCGAGAACTTTCAGAATTGCTCACTGTGTCCTGATTGCAGGGCAGGAGGGTGGTTACATCCCTGTCTCATATGGCTGGGTCAGGGTAAGTCCCCAGCCACCGCTTAAAGGCTTGGCTTGTCTTCTTCCTTTCATAGCCTAGATCGGTCTCACCTTCACATAGAACAGTCGCTTAAGTTTCTGACAGTGGCCAGATATCTGGGGGGTATCCCTGATTGGTGGGGCTCCTTGACTTGTTTTGGCTTGGGCTGCAGATAGATGCGCTCGAGTCTAATGCCAGGCGCCCCCCCGACCCCTCTTCTGTTGTTCAAGGGTACCTTGCTGTGGCCGTTGTCAGGAAATCAGACCCCAGTCTCACCTGGAACTCTCTGAGAGGCAGGAAGTCCTGCCACACCGCCGTGGGCAGGACTGCGGGCTGGAACATCCCCGTGGGCCTGCTCTTCAACCAGACGGGCTCCTGCAAGTTTGGTAAGGCGTCCTGAGGGAGGTGCGCTGAGCTGTGGGACCTCAGGGAAGGGGGGCGGCGGGGCCGACAGTGGCCCGAAGGCCTCTCTTGGGGTCAGCACATTGTCCGTGTGGCAGACTGGACAGCACGGAGTGGGTCACCCCACCCCAAGCTAAAAAACTGGAGGACCAGTCGACTTCTCTGCACCCTAAGAATAGATACACGTTCTGAGAAGTACAGAATTTTTTTTTTTTTTAATCTTGTGAAGTGTTCGATCCAAATTTCTCCTAGGCACTGGCTTCCTAATTTGAGGAAGGGCACCTGTTTGCCTTAGGAAACAGACTTCCTCCATGCTGCCAGGAAACCAAATTAAGAGCTCAAGGGTTCTGGCTCTGCCTGCTTCTGGGGCCTTCTCTCCCTGCATGCCCCATGCCGCCCCCCCCCCCCCCCCCCCCCCCCCCCCCCCCCCCCCTGCGCAGGCCATGTCCCACCAGCTGTGGGCCTGCTGCTGTGAAAATGTGTGGCATGTCCTCACCGGGGCTTGCCTCTCGTGTAGGTGTCTCCTCAAGGAGAACGCCGCTGCATTTTGAGTGGATTTGGGAGCCTGGCTCGGGCAGACTTCCATGGGGCTCTGCTCCTCATTGCTGACGCTCGCCGTGGTCATCCTTTCCAAGCCCTGTGGCTGTCTCCGAGTCGGGAAGGGGGACCTTAGCAGGTGCTCCCCGGGCCTCTCTGGAGGTTGACATATGGTGTGTCTCTCCCAGGGGCAGGGCCTGCATGAGTCGGATAATGGGTGCTAGCTGCTCATTGAGGCAGGACCTTCTCGTCCCCAGCGTGTCCTCTCTCCTTCACCCATATAAGTCCATGTTAACTCCTAAACGTGGGTCAGATCACATGGGGGGTTAGTCGGATTAAGTTCAGCGGCCAGGAGAGAAAACTCCCAAGTAGCAGAGGGTTCCACAAAGCAGAGGTTTCTTTCTCATGGAAGTGAAACCCAGAGATTAGATTGTCCGGAGCTACTGTGATAACCTCACAGGGTCAGAGCCCGGGCTTCAAACACAGAGCCGTGATCTGTGTGGCTGCCGTGCTCAAGGTCCCTTCATGGCCCGTATATGTCACAACTGGAGGCCAGGTGCCCACTTCGGCAGGCCGTGTGCAGAAGGAAAGAGAAGAAGGGGAGAAAGGCCTGGGCCAACTGTCTTCGAAGGGTGTTTCTAAGGAACTTGCTGGAGAGTTCTGTACTAGCCACAGGGCATCTCGTAAGGCTAGTCTTTATTCTAACGGACCGGATGCCCAGGTAAAAAGCAGGGTTTCTGTTTCTGAGGAAAGGGGACATCAGATCCTGGAGGGCGGCCAGCAGGTTCGGCCGTGGGTCACTGCCAAGTTCATCAGTTGAGTCTCAGCCTGAGGCTGTCACAGTGTGCCCCTCTGCCCAGTCATGGACCCTCTTCTCTAGCCCCCCTCCAGGCTTCCTGTCAGTGTGTGAAGCTCTTCTGATTTCTGCTGGGCACTCTGTGGGTGGCAGCACCAGGCGGTGTGACATCGAGGGTGTGGTGTCCATGCCAGGCCATGGAACGAACCCAACCTAAGCTGTATGGCCTGCTGGGTAGAGAGGCCTCTCGTCTCGACTCAGGTGGGAGGCATTGACTCCCGTGTTCCTTCTCTCCAGATGAATTCTTTAGCCAGAGCTGTGCCCCTGGGTCAGACCCGAAGTCCAATCTCTGTGCGCTGTGCATTGGCGACGAGAAGGGTGAAAACAAGTGTGCGCCCAACAACAACGAGAGATACTTTGGCTACACTGGGGCTTTTAGGTGAGTTCTGCAGCTGAGCCTGCCCCAGGTGGGGTCTCGTCCTTCGTCCCTCATCCTCCAGCATCTTGACAATGCACTTCTAAGGAGGCAGACATGGCCTGTCACAGCAGAGCCAAGGGGTGGTCTGGGGGCCCACAAAGGGGCTGCACCCATCAGGGCCCCTCCACTCCTTCCCAAGCCACGGGGTTGCTGCCATGGGGCTGCATGACCTCAGCTCTGCCGGTCCCGTCTATGTGGCCTGGGACCCAAGTCAGCCTCAGTGGGCCTCAGCGTCATCCTCCTCAAAATCAAATGGGTCGTGTCTATGGCCTCTTAAGTCCTTTCTACAGTTCAATTTTATGGGCAAGAATTCTTTTTCCTGTAGCCGCCACCCTCTTCACCCTCACCCCCCATCAGGGTTGTCCTTATATCTCACAGTTTACTTTTCTCTCTGATTTCAGCCTTAGAAATGGCAAAGACAAAGCAGTAGTGCAGTGTTATTTTCCACTAGGAAAGTGAAAGATAAACCAAAAAATACGTTTTTAGAATTCACCAGTTGGTGATCCACAGTAATTATCCGTAATTCAAAATTGCTACCACGTTCCTACAGAGGTAGGCTTCTCAGGGGTCCTCCCCAATCCCTTTTTCTCTATTCACCAAGAATGTATTGCACTTGGGGGTCCTGGGTGGCTCAGTCAGTTAAGCGTCTGACTCTTAACTTCAGCTCTGGTCTTGATCTCTGGGTTGTGAGTTCAAGCCCTGCATCAGGCTCTCCCACAATGGGACGATATAGATGTAACTTTTACTATAGTGTGAGTGACTTATGAAAATATTTTGTGAAAGTATATCTTTAAAAGACTAAGGATTTGCAAATGGAAAAGTTGTGATGTGATTCTACTCAGAAATACTGAGTAGACTCTGAGAAAAACCCAGAGGAATCATGTGGTTTTCTCTTTTATAATCATGGGAAGGTATTATTCCATTGGAAACACCTATACTTTAGTCTTCCTCTTGATACAAGGAAATGTTTTGTCTTTTGTCTAAACTGAAAGCTGGACCCAGAAGTCCTAGCATGGCTATATTTCTAATTAACATTCTTATATTGCTGTTTCTTAATTTTCATTAAGATAAATAATTCATAAAATTCAAAAAAATATTCATTTTTCAGCTATTTTCCTGCTGACTTTCCATTATGGAAGAAGTTCTAGCCTCTCCTGCAACTCCTGTGCTTGTTCCACTCACGAGCACAAATTTCACCTTTCAGCACCCAGCATATTTATTTCATAAATTCAGTGCTTCCGTTATTATGAATATGTAAATATTCTCATATCAAGTATGTGGTGTAATAATGTTGTACTTCTCTAACAGCACGAAGTTTTCGTTTACTCTGGAGTTAATAAGTGTCTTATTTTTTTTGCTTCACTTTTTGCTTCATTGTTTCTTTTTTTTTTGCTTCATTTTTTGCGTCATGTTTTTTTGCTTCATGTGCTTAAAAAAAAAAAAATCACTAGTTCATCTAAAAACCCGTAGTCAGTAGTGTAAACCTCCTAACAATACAGACCCAGACTGAATGCTGGCTCCGGTTCATCAGATGCTGGGGAATCTTGCTCTGGCCGAGTCCCGACTGGGGTTCTCTAGGCCTCCTCCTGCACAGCTGTCGTTCTGGGATTCCCCTTGATGGTCATTCTGGGATTTCCCTTCACAATACTTTATGTTAAATTGCCTGTTTCCTGGATTCCATATCTTTTGCTTTCTTGGCTTTGTTGGCACAGAACACATCTTTTTGAGAAAGGCTGAATTGACATTGCTGTCCTTTGAGGATTACATGTCTGAAATTGTGTTTGTACTACCTTGGAAATGATGTATAGTTTGGCTGGATGACTAAGTGTCAGTTGAAAAACATCCTCCCTAGGGATTTTGATAGGATTTTCCCTGTCTGGGAAAGGACAGCATTAGCTCTTTTGACCAATCCTCTCATTAAAAACAAGCAAAAATGTTGGGATGGTCCACACGGGCACACACACACACACACATACACACACACACACGTTTTTAAAAATATCAAATAAATAACAAAGTAGTAAGATTATTACGGGAGACTAGGAAGTCAAAGAAATAAGAGTTCACTTTGTCCTGAGAACATTTACCTGTCGTGACAAACTTGAACACAGAGATTACATACAGCTTTAAGGTAGGAGTGAATCAGAATTAATTTCCTCACCTACTCCTGAGGGCATCAAGTTGTTGGATGCTGAGGAAAAGGGAGGAGAATGCACACCAGCCCTGAAAAACTGAAAGCATGAGCCCCATCCTGCATGGATTTGCAGTTCAAACTTATATCCCCTAGAATGGTTCAGAAATTCTCAACTAATGAATATTTTTATTTATTTATTTATTTATTTATTTATTCATTTATATAAAGACTTTATTTTTTTATTTGACCAAGAGATTCACAGTGAGAGAAGGAACACAAACAGAGGGAGCGGAAGAGGGAGAAGCAGACTTCCCGCCAAGCAGGGAGCCTGATTCGGGGCTGGATCCCAGGATCCTGGGATCATGACCCTGAGCCGAAGGCAGATGCTTAACTACTGAGTCACCCAGGTGCCCCTCAACTCATAAATATTTTTAAAAGTGGTCCCAGACTAGTGGTCCCTCTAGAAACCTGCCTGAAAGACAGCACCTTGAGGATAGGCCTCAATGATTGCTCAAAAATCCTATCTATTTTTTTTTAAAGATTTTATTTATTTATTTGACACAGAGAGAGAGAGAGAGAGAGAGAGATCACAAGCAGGCAGAGAGGGAGGCAGAGAGAGAGGGGGAAGCAGGCTCCCCACTGAGCAGAGAGCCCGAAGCGGGGCTCGATCCCAGGACCCTGATATCATGACCTGAGCTGAAGGCAGAGGCTTAACCCACGTAGCCACCCAAGTGCCCTCCAAAATCCTGTCTTGATAACAATGAGCAGTACACAGTCAGAAATAACTATAATAATATGAAGCAAACACACAGGAGGAAAGTTACTAGAAGCAACATCCAGCAGAAAAAACAAGGTAGTATTTTTTTCTAAAAGAATAAATTGAACTTTTGGAAAGGAAAAAACATAGCATTTGAAACTACCTATGTCATTGGCCAGTTTCACAGCTTAGACATAACTAAAAAGAATTAAGGAAGATATGTGAAAAAATTATTCAGAATGTAACAGAAAGAAACTACAACAAATTCAAAAAATTAAAAACATTAATCCATTGTCTTCTAAATCTAGAATTTCCATTGAGAAATCTACCATTTTGGATTCCCAATCCTTTGTATGTGACTCTTCTTTTTTGAAAAAAATTTATTTTTGATTTTTCAACAATTTATTTGTAACATCCTTGTTCTGAGAGAATGAGCTTTAGGAGGGTGAGGAAGCATCTTAGACGCCCAGGTTGACACAAAGTATTTTGTGAAGAGAAAAGAAATCAGATATCTATGCTTCTCCCTTAAATGTGTATTTCTCTCTAAATTTACAGAGATTGAGCAATGAATGAAAAATTATTTTTAGGAAAAATTCATTTGGGGTTTTTTCAAAAGTAAGATGCTTTGAAAACAAGTTTCTTAAGAAGTTTCTGAGTTTTTTTAAAAAAAAGTCTCCAATGTTCTAAAACTTCACACTGATATTTCTTTATGTGAGTCTCCTTTTAAACCTTTGGATTGGACATTTGGTGGGCCTGTTTTGTCTAGAAGCTCAAGTTGTTCTGTTCTGGTAAATTTTACTTTATTATTTATTAGATAATTTCTACCCCTTTTTCTCTGATTTCTCTTCAAACTTTAATTCTTAAATTATAGACTCCTGGATTATCATTTCATCTTCTTCTTATTTATTTTTTTATTATTTGCTTTTCCTTATCTTCCAGTTTCCGGGGTATTTCCTCAGCTTAACCTTCTAATCATTATATCATTTTTGGGAATTTTGATGACGATTTTTTTTTTTTTACTTTCTAAGAACAGTTTGTATTCTGACTGCTCCTTTTAAAGAGCTTCTTGTTCTTGTTTTATGAATGCTACAATTTCTTTCATCTCTTTAGTGATATTCATTGTAGTAAAAAAAATTTTAGGGGCACCTGGTGGTTCAGTGGGTTAAACCTCTGCCTTCAGCTCAGGTCATGATCTCAGGGTCCTGGGATCGAGCCCCGAATTGGTCTCTCTGCTCAGCAGGGAGCCTGCTTCCCCCTCTCTCTCTGCCTGCTGCTCTGCCTACTTGTGTTCTCTCTCTCTGTCAAATAAATAAGTAAAATCTTTTAAAAAAATTTTATTCCCTCTCCTGTATTGTCTGTGTATTTTTTGAGCATAATTAACTATGTTTTTGCAGTCTACATTTTTTTCTGGCCTTTCTTCCAAAGATTCAGTAGTTTCTGGCCATTTGTCCCTATTTAAGAATAAACACAAACAATGACTGTTAGTTCTGCATCAGGTGCCATGTCTTGGCTTGATTATGGGCCTCACCTATGGGGCAATTGATTTGTGTCATTTCACTGTGGGGCATCCCCATGTCAGAATCTATAGGAATTTTTCTTGGATTGATCAAATTTTCCAGAGAAAGAATCATCCCGTATGGTTCTTGGGAGGCTGAGTGGGGGAAAGAGGTTATGATTTAACCTTACAGAATATAGGTTTTCAGTCCACTCTCTGACATCAGTTGTTGGGCCTCTGCTCTCCACTGTGCTTGGCTCTTTGTCTCTCATGTAATTCAGGTTCAATATCTTGTGAACAAGCCTTCAGTCTTCTGCCAGAGGGTGGGGTGTGCGGAGCCATCTCCCATCCAAATGGAATAGAAGGGCACATAAGCCATGTTTATACACACTCTATCCCATCCTCTTGTCTCAGCCAGATTCGTGATGCCTGGTACTTCTAGTGATGCCTGATACTTCTAACTGATGAACCTTTCTGGAGTTCTGTAGCACACATCAGTTTTCTTCTGGGCTTCCCCCTCTTCCAACTTCCATTTACAGCTGTCTCTGCTCTGCTGGATCAATTGCAACTCATTGGTTTGCTCTCCGCCTTCCAAAAGTTGTCAGTACTACCTTCTCTCTTCCCCTCCTGCCTTCCTCTGACTCATGGTTTACAGCTTAAAAAAATCTCATTAAAGTTAAAAAAAAAAAAAAGAAACCAAAAACCCATCAATTTCACTAATGTCATTTTATTGGGACTCTGGAAGCAGGGAAGATTCATAAATGTATGTGTTCAAGCTATCATTTTAAACTGTATGTTCCTGGAAATATTTGTCTTTATCTATTCCATGTTTACTCCCTTGTTCCAGTTTTTGGAATCTATATTACAAATATTTACGAAAACCCTGATAGTTTCTCGTTTGTGGCTATGTGTTTATTTTCTGGAACATTTTAGGTGCCTGGCGGAGGGGGCTGGAGATGTTGCATTTGTGAAAGACGTCACTGTCTTGGAGAACACAAATGGTAAGCGAAGTGTTCCCCTTTCGCGTCTCAGTATTCAGATTTGCAATTGGGAAGTTATTACAACCTTTTCTAGGCTTTGGATCAAGTTACTTGCAAAATTCTTTACTTAATTATGCCACGTCGTATGTCTGTGAGTGTCACATTGATTTTTGAAACCATATTCCCTCTCTCTCTCTCTCTCTCTCTCTCACACACACACACACACATCCCTGCCATACACAGTAGCAAATGTCTCCGTGGCTTTGTCTAGTCAATCACAGAAGTACACCATCTCCCTGTCCCAAAGTTTTAAAAAAGAAGTAAGGGGCCTTCATTCGGACCCATGTGAGCCCTCTGTGTGGAAACTCCTTGGGAGTCTTTGGGGGACAAAATCACAGGCAGGTACTGATAATGGAACATGAATAGTAATTGCCAACTCCTGCACCCTGAGTCATCTGGCCTCCCTCTAAACTGCAGCCTTCTCCTGAAACCCTACTCGGTCCCAAAGGCAGACATTAAAACTTGGAGTGATCTCAATATCAAGTAGACAAAGCCAAGAGAACAGATAAAGTGTTTGTTTTTGTTTTTGTTTTTTTGAGGGGAGATGGGGCAGAAGGAGCGAAGTAGGGGCGTGAACATTGGATCTGTGTTTGCACATACACAGACATGCATAGAATTCTACTTCAAATTTATGAAACATTAATCCAAGTGATCTCTGGGGATCGATGGATGTCAGGTTTTTTACTGAAGTGTAATTAACATACAGTGTGATGTTAGTTTCAGGTGTACAGTAGAGTGATTTAACAATCACTGTACATGACTCAGTGCTTATCACGATAAGCTTACTCTCGTTATCCTAGAGCGATGTCAGATTACAGTGTAAGTTTCTTTGGGATTTTACAACTATTTTTTTAAATTGATGGAACATACTCAATAAACTTAGAGAAGTTCCTATCCTTTGTCTGGTTATACACTAAGAGCCTTTGAATATGAAAGGAAGGAGAAAATAATTTTTTCTTGAACATAAACCAGATGTTCCTTTTCTAGAACTCACTGGAAAATAGGGCACAAGTGGAGGGCATTCTTTTTTAAAAAATTAACAGCTCTGTTGAGATACAATCCATGCTATAAAATCTGCCCATTCCAAGTGTGCAATTCAGTGATATCTAGCACATTCACAGAGTGCCACACCCACCAGCCCAGCCCAATTCTAGAAGACTCTAGAACACCCCACAAAGTACCCCTGCCCCTTTCCCCACTCTTCCAGAGCTGCCCACCACCAGTCTGCTTTCCGTCTCTGTAGATTTCCCTGTTCTGGACGTTTCACAGAAATGGAATCCCGTGGCCTTTAGCGACTGGCTTTTTTCACTGAGCATCACGTTCTCAGGGTTTGTCCACATTGTAGAGCATGGCAGGGTTTCTCTCCCTTGTATTCCTGGATCCCGTCCCCTAGTGTGGAAACAGCACTGATGTCTGCTATATTTGGAGTGTGTATAGCTTGTACGGACAGCTTCCTTCCCTCTCCCTTGAGTCACTGTGACCCGCATGTGTGCGGAGGAGAAGCCAGTGGACCCAGAAGGGACCTTTACCGAGTGGGGCAGCCCCATGGCTGATGCCGCCTTTCTTTCTCTCCCCAGGCGAGAACCCTGAGGCCTGGGCTAAGGATTTGAAGCTGGAGGACTTTGAGCTGCTGTGCCTTGATGGCACCCGGAAGCCTGTGACGGAGGCTCAGACGTGCCACCTGGCCATGGCTCCGAACCACGGTGTGGTATCTCGGCAAGAGAAGGCAACACACTTGAAGCAGGTGCTGCTCGACCAACAGGTATGGATCGCCAGGGCCTCCTGCCGTCTCCCAGCTGCATGGGCTGCTGCGAGGCGGGGCGGTCATAGCACTAGAGGGGAAGCAGCCCGTTCAGAGCCCATCTTTCCCGTCTCTCTGCATGAAGTTGGCTTCACGCCGAGGAGCTGCCCAGAGTCTCAGTGATGGGAAAAACAGAGGTGCCCGCTCGCGTAATCTCTAGAAAGAACACACCCAGAACTTCTGTAGTTTGAAGGCTATCTGTGGGAAGTGGTTTGCAGGAAACCGTGCAATTTCCTTAAAGTCTGTGGTTCTCTTTTAGAACGTCTAGATTTTGTGTTAGAACACCTCATGTCCAGGTGTGATTTAAAGACGGTGGCCCTAGAATGGTAATAATGGGTACAGTAACCTCACTGTGGCACACTCACTGGTGCTGGTAAGAGGGGGTTCATCACCGAGGTGTGTTGCTCTCGCTCCGTGGATGAGACTGAGTGACCCACCTGCCCAAGGCGGTGACCTGATCAAGGACAGAGATGATTTCCAATGCAGACTGCCTGTCTGCGAGAGCTGGCCTCTTGGAATGCTGTAGCTTTTGGGGGAGTTCTCAGAAATCCTCAGATGTCACCTAGCCACCTAGAGGTTTTATGGGAAGAGGCCGCAGATGGACAAGGAGGGAAGGATGGCAGGAGGTGAGATCAGAAGTAGGGAGGGGCCCGGTCCCTACCTGGTGTGTCTGCCACCTGTGGGGCACGGGCCGCTGGAGGACATGGGGCAGGGCGGGGCTCAGCCACGTGGTGGAAGGCATCCAGAACTCAGCTCCTTTCATTCTGCGGGCTTCCCAGGGCTGAGCCTGGATGGAAGAGGTGTCTTTGTCCTACATTCTCCTGTTTCCCTTGGCCACTCTCTTACTGTCTGCCTTGTTACTACAGAATCAGTTTGGAAGAAACGGCGAGAAGTGCCCAAGAGACTTTTGCTTGTTCCTGTCTGAGACCAAAAATCTTCTGTTCAATGACAACACGGAGTGCCTGGCCAGACTCCAGGGCAAAAACACGTATCAAGAATATTTGGGATCAGCGTATGTCACGGCCGTTGGTAATCTGAGACAATGCTCGAGCTCCCGTAAGTGCGACACCCCGGGGAAGCCGGCACGCGGGAGGTGTGGCGAGGTTGCCGGGCAGGGTGGCATTTTAGGAATGAAGATGGGAATAAAAAAGTCATGGCGATATGCTTTCCTGCTGCCTTGGGAAGTTACAGTGTCACTGACGAGATGAAAGACTTTAGAGAAAAACCAGGCAGTAGTGATATGCTAAATTTTTATAATGCTGAGTGCCCATCCCGGGTTTTAGAAACTGATGATACATTTTATCCAGTAGAATGAAGTGTGTGTGTACATGTGTGTAGCTATATGTATATATGTTTATACACACGTACATGCACATACATGTGTGTATATACACGTATGTATTCAGAAAAGACAAATTCTGGTCACCAGTTACCATAAATGCCAGCCATGGAAAATACAAAGTCTTAGAAAGCATCTTAGCCAGGAAAATGTATTGAAAAGTGATTTGCTCCTTGAAGAACACGCATGAGATACTGCCGAGTGTCATAAGACCCCAGGCGGTGATTCTAACACTGCCATGTGCACTACCTCGCCTGTGCACGGGGTCACCCAGAGTCCTATTCCTGGGACCTCATCGGACAGCTGGAGACATTGGGGTGGTGGGGGCCCCGGGGTGGGGTGGGGCCCAGAAGCTCTAGTATCAGTCCTCCACAGCTAGGCGCTGTGTCGCCTCCCCCAACCCCGCCCACCGAGGGGACCCTGGGTTGTGTTTGGAGGTATTTTTGATTCTTACAACATAGGAGGGTGCAGCTGGTGTCTGTGGGCAGCAGCCATGGTTGCTGCTGAACAAAGCAAAGAATAGCCCGGCCAACCAAGGGTTCCCCGGGCCCCAATGTTAATACCGCCGTTGCTCTTTAGCAGGGCAATTGTGATCAGGTGGTTCGAGGACTTCGTTCTGAGAAAGAGGCTGCAGGGCTATTCTGGTGCCCGGAGTGTGTGCCCCTTGAGGGCAGGGCCCGTGCGTCCCTGCAGGAACCCCGGCACTCAGCACAGTGCCTCACACCAAGCAGGCCTCGGGGAGTACTTGTCAGTGCCCGAGGGCACGAGGACCGCAGTTGTGGACAGATCTGCATGAAGACGGGGCGTTGGCAGCTCCCATCCGAGGACCATCTGTGCCTTGTGAACTTGACTGTGACAGTTGACTCAGTTAGAGGCAAAAGGGGGTGGGGCCTGTGTCACTCAGGCGGGGACAGGAAGTCACCCTGGTTAGTGAGGCCCAGAGCCAAGGGGCCACCATCAGGAGGAGGCTCAGAGGGCCAAGGTGAGCAAGCACAGGCCTCAGGTTGGTGGGAGAAGGCAGGGGAAGGTCCGTGTTTCAGTACCCTCTTGACTGATATCTTGGTTAAAAAAAAAAGAAATCGGTTTCTGACTCTCCTGCTTTGGTGTGGCCCACAGCGCTTCTGGAAGCCTGCGCCTTCCTGAGTAGATAAAACCCACCAGAAGATGGCCTGGCCTCCCTTCCTGAGGCACCTCAGTCGCTCGCTGCTCCTGGCCCTTCCCGGGGGCGCTGGGCCTTCTCCACCCTGACCAGTCATCTGCTTTCCCAACCCCATGCTATCATCCTCGCAATAAAATAAAATGAGAAAGGCTGTTGATTTTCATTCCTTGTAATGCGTCATTCATATTTTCTAGATTTTATGCTGAAATCATGGGTCTGATCAGGTGCTGGGCCAGCTGGACCGTTCCTTCTGCATTTTCCAGGTTCTGTGCCTCCTCTGTCCTGCAGGTTCTTGGAAGCAAAGGACAGGCCCTGTAGCTGGTTTCCCCAAGGGCATCGGCTCGTTGTTCACATGGTTGTTTGTGTGTGTGCTTGTGTATGCGTGTGTTTCTAGGGCAGGGGGAGGGAATAGGGAGTAGGAATCAAGGCATCCTAAGATGTGAAAGAAACTGGATATCACAAAGATTTTTGGGTGTTTGGTATTTTAACTAAATTACGTCGATACAGCAAATGTACAAATAATACAGGCATCCTACGGAGAGATAACAGCCTCTGTCCCTTTGTCTTCTGACTGGCCTTACTGTCCCCCCACCTCCAGCTAACCTCCCTTCAGTTGTTTTTTCCCTCACTTTCCTCAGCCCAGCTCTGGAGAGCACGGTTTAGGCAGGCTGCCCTCTCTTCCTTCAGTAAGCAGAGTGGGCTGGTCGGGCCACTCTCTCATTCTCTCTGCACCTCACTGTGACTGGGTTCTGACCTGTTCTTTCTCCTGAGTGGTTCTGGAAAAGGACGCCCTTGCCCTCCCAAACCACCAAGTTTCTCAGGGTTTCCGGACCTCTTTCCCCGAGCCCGGGGCCGCTCCACGAACCCCGTTCCTTCAGCTTCCACTCGTTCTCCTCTCTGGACTTCCTTCCCATGCCTGTGGAGGACCCATGCTTTGTCCTTTAAGTGTGCCTCCCCTGTGGCTTTCTTCTCCAGGGTTTTACTTGTGACCCATGAGAAAACCAAATGATGGGTTCTCTGCTGCTAATGCAGACTTTCTTCCAGAAACTGGAGCTCAGTGGTGGCCAGGTACCAGCTCTCTCAGACTGCTAACTCTTCCTCAGGAAGGCAACGTTCTCTGGCTTTCAGTCTTTCCATTAGCTCACTGGACCCAACAGGTAAACCCATGCCAACCGGGTAAAGACAAAGCAGCCGCCAGACAAGGGTGGCTAGCATTGACCATCCCTAGTGGGTAGGTAGCTTTGCTACAGCCTACACCAGGCTCTGAAATCTGCCAGGAAAGGACATGTATTAGGGTCCCCTAGGCTTCGGATGAAAACTCACTTTTTGCTACTATGAATTATGGCCCAGATATGCAGTCCCTCCTCACTAACTTGAGAATGTTTTTCAGGGAGCAACATTTGATGCTGTTGTCATGTTCATTACAATACTAGCCCCGCAAAGCATAACATTTGGATAGTATGAACCTTCTCATATAAATAAGATACAAAGGAGAAATTAAAGCCCTACCAGTGAAAAACCCTTTCTGGCCATCAGCTTATGCTAAGTTCTATCAAAATCCTAGCAGCTTACACAGCAAACTCTTGTTTCTGCCTCACACCTGTGTCTTTCTGCCAGTGACTCTTTCGCTCATGTCTTTGTTCTGAGACCCGGGCTGAAAGAGAGATGGGGAGGGGTGCCTCACCGTAATTTTTAGAGCTTCTGTAGGACAACAGTGTGGTCATTCCCGTCACTTCATTGCCCTAAATCAGTCAGGTGGCCACGATGTCGAGGAGGTGGGTATATGATGTCCTGTAGGGAGAGGCCCAGTGGGAAGGAGCAGTGAACATCTTGGCAATAGGACTCTATTTCACTTCTGTGCCCGAGGCTGTACCTTCATTTATTTCAACCCTAAGGCTCTGGTCCATCTCTTTTCTGAGATTTAGTGTTGTCAGCAGAACACACAGGAACATCTGTACATTAGGTTCACAGTCACGAAATGTAGAGAAGGTGAGCAAATCACCATTCTGCTGTGGGCGTGGGTGTGAGAACCCATCTGCTTCTTCCAACCAAAGTCACAGTCCTGCTGGGTTGTGAACACTGCGGTCATTTCTAGCATTTGAGCCAGAATGAACTAAATGGGTGAATTGAGTCTGAATTTTAGGGTGGAAACAGAGGGTATGTTAAGAAATGGTTGTAGGTGGCCATGGGGGTTGAGAAAAGTGAGCCCTCTACCCTGAGAGTGAGAGTTTGGAGCCAACTCAATCACGTTGACTCACTCTCCTAGATGAATAAGGGAACTTAGAGTTGACCGCAGGTGAGGGAAATGTGGAGATGGTGGAAAATCCATTCAGAGAGGACACATGGGCCCGGGGAACTCAGCCCCTTAGATTCTAAAGGAAAATGTCATCATGGAGACAAGTCCTGCCCCTGCTGACCAGGATGCTTTATCCCGGACACCTAATACCTATCAATGATTGGACCCATCTCGGCCATCACCCATCAGGACAGGGTCTGCCTGTGGGGAGAACATGTAGGGAGAGGATCGCAACTTCTGGAATGAAAGGTGGTGAAGACCAGTAATGAGGTAGCAGAAGGATGTGGGTGACAGGGGGTCAGAAGAGGGTGAGGTCCCAGGAACCTGTGGAAATTCTGAGTGGGACACTGAGCCCTCTGCAGAACAGGAGATGGGTACCAGGGCATGCTATCTGAGTTCTAAGGGAGGGTGTCACTGCAGAAAGAAGATGTGGAGAATCCTGGGTAAGGCAGGGACAGATGGAAGAAGAGAAGAAACAGCCCACCATCTCCTTTGCTTCAGCTTGGCTGGGATGGCGGACAAAGCCTCCAGTCATGAGAAGGAACCAACGTGTGGACTTTGTCTTAGCCAACATCTCTCCTTCTGTGTGTCTCAGATCTTCGGAGACACGCAAACCCCGAAACTGCACCCGTGGTAAACTGTCTTCGAGCTTCGCGCTCATGAATTCTCGCAGAAGTGGGAAATCTGCACATTTCAGTCCCATAACTTCCCAGATGCTCCTTTCTCCTCCCACTCAGGGGGCATCCCACCTAGCGCAAGCCCTGGGCTGCCACGCGACCTTTGGTCCCCACTTTCTTTTCACAGCCTCGGTTTGGTGTCCCTGCTTTCACTTCCTCCGACCCCTGACTCCTCACAGGCTTCAAGGGAAAGCCCGGAGCCTTGCATTCTGCATGGTTTCCACCCTATATAGCTTCTCTGGGCTCTCTACCCCCTGGCCAGACGTCGCCAGCCCTGCTCTGGCTTGCAGCTGTCTCTGCCTGGCTCCTCAAATTCCCTCTGCCCCGGAGCTTGGTCCCAGAGGGAGACAACCCCCTTTCCTGTTTGTCCTGGCTGCAGAAGGATTCCCATGCCCCCACACAGGACGGGGCACAGAGCAATGGCCCAAGGGAACTGCATCAGAGAATTTCATGGTACAGTCCTGCCAGCCTGTACGAAGGCCAGGGAAGGTACCTCTTATACCTGTATACACCCCAGGGTTTATACAGCTTCCTGCTTGGGAGCACGGTCTGCTCAGAAACATGGGCTGGATTTCAGGTCCAATGTCTCCCTCATTAGGGTGCGTAGGCAGGACCCCAGGTGCACAGCCGCCCAGGTGCCACAGACACAGAAAACAGAGCAGATGCTGGATTCTTAGGGGGGGAATCACTCATGTCTGAGCTCAGATGCCCTCCAGGGAGACCGCTGCTGAATCTCGTAACATCAGTCACGCTCCCTTGCCCAGTGATAGCATCGTCTCCTCTCCTCCAGGCTATATCTTTAGGACTGGTTTGCATACCGCTACCTATCACCCTAATATCTGTCTACCTGTGATTCTGAGCACTATGGGTGTAGCAACACTGAACACTGTTGTGTGCATGTATGATTGAGAAAGTGAGCAAATGCATGGATGCTTTTGGGGACCTAGAGTTACCATGAAAGAAAAGAGGAAGAGAGAAATATGGAATGGAGAAGGCAAGCGCTGGGTTGGGCTGGAATGGGCGGTATCAGTACCAGCTCATACTTGGAGTATAATTTCTTGTGTATGATACAGGCCTACTAATGAGAACAGTGGAAGTTAGGGGGGTAGCTTCTGTTTAATTGAGGTTCAAAACTGGTATTCCCTATTATTGAAGTTGATTGCAACATTTTGTTCCTTAAAGCTGCTCCATGGAGAAATTTTACATCATTTGTCTTCAAAAATGTCTTGGTCACAAAAGGTACTGCCGAACACTGAGACCTGCCTGCAAGTGTAAGACATTACTCATGCATATTTATTACTTGGGAGACGTTTATAGAATTCTACTAGATTTTCCACTTGATGTTTACCTTCTAGCCTGGCATGGAAGATTGCAGAGCACCCCCCACTGGAGGTAAAATGAAAGCTCTCCAGTTGCCCAAACTGATTTTAAAAGAGGGAAATGTCTTTTGTCCTTGCACAGAGGTCTGAAAATCATGGCTATGTTCAGAAAACTTTTTAAAAAGATTTATTTATTTATGGGGCCGGGGAGAGAGGGAGAGGGAGAGAGGGAGAGAGAGAGAGAGAACGTGAACAGGAGGGGCAGAGGGAGAGGAGAGAGGGAATCCCAAGCAGATTTGATCTCATGACCCTGAGATCAGGACCTGAGCTGAAACCAAGAATCAGATGCCTAACGGACTGACTACCCCAGGGACCCCCAGGAAATATGTTTGATACAAGTTTGCATGAGAACAGAGATCGCATTTCTGCAACTTAACTTACAAAAAATTATATTATCCAGCTAGGGCACCTGGGTGGCTTAGTCAGTTAAATCTTCGACTCTTGCTCTTGGCTCAGGTCTTGATCTTGGGGTTATGAGTTCAGGCCCCACATCTGGCTCTGCGCTGGGCATTGAACATACTTCATTTATTTTATTTTATTTTATTTTATTTTATTTTAAAAAAATATTTTATTGGGGCGCCTGGGTGGCTCAGTGGGTTAAAGCCTCTGCCTTCAGCTCAGGTCATGATCCCAGGATCCTGAGATCGAGCCCCATGTGGGACTCTCTGCTCAGCAGGGAGTCTGCTTCCTCCTATCTCTCTGCCTGCCTCCCTGACTACTTGTGATCTGTGTCTGTCAAAAAAATAAATAAAATCTTAAAAAAATATTTTATTTATTTATTTGACAGAGAGAAACACAGCGAGAGAGGGAACACAAGCAGAGGGAGTGGGAGAGGGAGAAGCAGGCCTCCCACCAAGCAGGGAGCCTGATGCAGGGCTCAATCCCAGGACCCTGGGATCATGACCTGAGCAGAAGGCAGATGCTTAACTGAGACACCCAGGCATCCCCGACACTACTGGTTTAATGCACACCTTAAATTACAGTATTTTCTACAGAGTACCACCAATGACTAACCATTGACTTTCTCATTTTCCCACATTTTGTAAATTTGTCTAATTAAGCCATTTTCCTGCCCAACACATGTTTTACCCCCACATCCATTATAACACATCTTAGCAGATTCCACTTCAGATTGTACTGAATGAGCATTTTCCCAATTCCTTTGAGAATATTCTTGCCTGGAGTTATTTTCACCCAGACTATTCATGTAGCAGGTAGCCAAGGAGACCTAGCAAATTCCACAGAGCAAGTCCCTTCTACCTCTTTATCCAGAGTTTCCAGCTAGCCAGTTCTTTCAATTACCTGCAAGAAAATGTGCCTGGACAATTACTTCTATATGAATAGGTTGTTTCTGATTTGGACTGTGGTCTGATTGGTTTTAAGGGTACGTGTTTATTTCTCATGTTTCCTTGCCTGATTTTTGGAATTTTGGTGTACTGGGACAAAGCCTAGGTTTTGGAGTGAGTGGCACTCACGTTTGTGTCCCATCCCTGCCACTTTCCAGCTGCATGAGCCTAGACAAATTTCCATGCCTCGGTTCCCTCCTTAGCGAAATGAGACACATTCCATCCACACCCATGGTCAAGTATTGAGGCGCAAAGGGGCTCAGGTTAGCAAACAACCTACCACAACACCTGAGACAAATTCGGTGCTTGGAAAATGCTTGTTCACCTCCCTGCTTTTCTTCCTGTATCCTGTTTTATATACAAATGCATTAAAAAAACACGCAAAACAGGGCAATGTTACAAAAACCAATGTTTATTTGTGCTGCCTTGGACAGAAGCTAGTTTACACTAGCTTGGAGGGGAATAGAATGGTCGTGTCCTTCCCCTGATGCCTCTCGTGTAGATTCCTCCCTGGACTGAAGTGGACGGCCACTGCACACCGAGCAAGTGCGGCAGAGGTGTCTTCTGAATGTGGGGTCGAGGAACGCGTGCAGGAGGGGGTTGACGCAGCCATGGGTGGCCGCAACAATTCTTAGGATCTGAACGCTCCTGTCCAGGTTGTAGTTGCTCTTGCAGTCGTGCAGGGAGAAAGAGTCTTTGAAAGTGGAGAGGAAAAGGGCGATATTGTAGGGTCCCCACATCAGAAGGAAAACAGCCATTATGGCAAAAACAAGCTTAGAACGTCCAGACCTCCTCTCCCCAGACCCTCCTATTTTTCTTATTCGCGCGTAGCAAAAAACAAAAACGCACAGTGGAAAAAGAAGTCCCAAAATGTTCATCTTTAAGGTCAGATAACGCTTCCAGGATGTCTCCTCCGCCGGCAGGAAGTGAGGTTGTCTGAAGAAGCACTTGGATGTCTGGCTTTCCATCCGAGCTTTGTAAAACACGGATTCGGGCAAAATGACCAGAGCGGCTAGGACCCACGCCAGAACACTTGAGATCAAGCCCCAGCGTGCTGTCCGGGTGTTGGAGGGCAAGCTCATGGGGAAAACCTCCAGGTACCTCTGCACGGTCAGGAGGACATTGAAAAACGCTTCGCTGTACAGGCCTAGGGAGTACAGTACCAATAGAATTCTACAGAAGGGGTTGCCGAGAACACCCCCGTGCGTCCCAGCGTAGGCCCAGAATGGCAGGGCCAGCAAGAAACACAAATTTGAAACGGTCAAGTTTAGGAGGTAGATATTTTCCCTGCGCTTGAGTCCTTTATGTTTCACCAGGATAAGCACGACCCAGACACTGCCCAGGAGACCGGCCAGGAACACGGCGGTGGAGAGCTGCGGAACCACGCGGGCCGCCAGGACCTTGGGGTCGTAGGGGTCACACTGTTCTACTTCGCTGCTATTCACGTCATCCTCGATGAGGACGTCATAGTCATCGTCGGGGGCTGACGTGTAATTATCCATCTTCAGGCTGCCCCGCACGGACCGGCAAGATTATTTTCCTTCATACAGCTGGGTGGTCCTGGAGTGGGAAAAAAAATGGAATTAGTGTCCGTGAAGCCACCTGTCTCTTTGCTGGTGGTTCATTTTACTTAGAGTAGGTCTACAGCTCAGAAGATTGAAAAATAAACATTTCTCTGACGCATTCCCCACCTGCTGAGAGCGGCTGCTGTAAATGACCTCCTCGTTAAGCCACCACGTGCTTGACAATGCGCTAATCCCACCAGGGAAATTAGAGTAAGCATTACACCTCTTCACAGAACTTAAATTCTCCTGGTGGAAACAGGGTTTGCCTATCTAAGATAATATTTAAGGAAACGCACCATCAAAGAGAGCCAAGCGCCGTGTAGTGTCTTGAAATTAGTATCAGTCCTAATTCCTACGTGTTCAAAAGGTCTGTTCACCCTGGCAGATAGTTTCCTGTGGCAGGCTGGCCGAGTTCTTCTCTCCAAGGACAGAAACAAAGGTTTGCAAAAGTGAAACCATCCGCAGCATCAACATAGACGTCACTGGTTAAATACAGAGATGACTTACCCCTTGACAGAGTTCCAGGGGGGCAGGGCACAGCCTCCCGACCCACCATCCGAGCTGCCGTGGGAATGGCCTGGGGCCCCTGAAAGACCGGCTTTCTTCTGAGCAGCCCCGGTCCTGACCTTGGGGGCAAGAGAAGCCACTGTTTAAGCCCTGGGGAGCTCTACACCACAAGTCACTGGTCACGGTCTGGTCTCGGTCTCGGGGGACTAACCCAAAGAAAACAAGACTTGAAAGCTTCTTCGGACCCCTACCGTGTTTCTCAAGCCTCTGAGAGAAACCAGGAAGTTGTTTTCTCCTCCCGGTTCCCCCTGGACCCCGCCTTTGATTTCCCCTGGCCTTTAGACAGGCGTCCTCCTGGCTGTCCCAGATAAGGGAACTGACTTGTCACTGCTCCCCAGTGATATGAGGTGGGGTGACAGCAGGACACTTCTGAGTGGGTGACAGCCAGCAGTGGAGAGGAAAGTGTTCTGTGGGAGGTCTGTGTGCAGACCCCAGGGCAGAAGCCCACTCCATGCATCTATAGGGCATCTAGAAGGCTCAGGGAGAACCACTCTGGTTGAGAGACACTGGTGGAGGAGGGGCATCCCAAGAGAGGATCTGGGGACAAAGGAAGCCACAGAGTGGTGTCACTTGGGAAAGGGGCTGGTGCAGAGAGGCAAGGGATCAGGGAGTGGGGGGCTGTTATGGGATTTAACAAAAACGTTGTGAGGAAAGCCAGGAGTTAAGCAAACCGTGAAGCGCTGACCCTGCTCCCAGAAGATCCCAGAAAATTCCACGGAGGTTGGGGTTGGGTCAAGTCTGGGCTACAGAGCCTGTGGGGAGAACTCCCAGCCTAGGACTGCAGTGGGGAGGGGGGAGGTCTGAGGCTGGAGAGAAAGGAAGCTGGAGGAGACCAGATTTCAGAGCGGAGGGAGGAAGCAGGGGGTGGTCAGGGGCAGGAACCAGGCAGGGTGGGGGTGGCTTGGAAAAAGGATGAAGGGAGAAGAGGAACACCGAACTGCAGGGAAGTCCGTATGAACTTCTCTCAGATCCGCTCTCGGGACCCATGACCGACCTAATTTGGGGCCACCCCACTGCACAGTGGTTTAGCACTCACAGACCTGGTTCGAGGACATCCTGTTAACGAACGCCAGAGATGTGTCTGAGGTAGCTTTCAACTCAGACTGTGGACCTGTGAAGATGGAAATAGAAGCAAACTATTAAAAGAAAGGCAAAAACAAACATAAAAAGGGCCCAGACGAAAATGCAGTTGAGTGTTAAATTTAACTCAAAGATGACGTTTTCCTCGGCACGGGGTTGGCGTCGGTGGGAACCTGGGCGGTGCACGCTTCCCAACAAGGACATGACCCTCTCCCCTGGCACGGGCTTCTGTAAGTGAGTGGGAGGTCTCTGCCCACTGGTGGCGGCACAGCCCTGGGACCTGTGGACCGTCCGTCTGGGGCTCTCCCTCCCTGGGCTGGGCTGTTTGGAACCACACCAGTCCCATCCCCCTCCTCTCCAGGACCTTGAGTAGGTGATGGAGGCTCATTAAGGCTCATGCCTTATTGCCACCTGCCTTACTGTCCACACTGGGCAAGAGGATGACAGTCAAGTCAACTTGGAATCAGGGAAAGCCCCGTGGATATACACACGCACCCTGCATGGTTAAATGGAGGAAAACAGCAGTAGGCGGGACCTCATGCATGTCACAGAATTCTATGAGATTTGAAGTTCCCCAGGAAAAACACTGGAAATTCAGGACCATCCCTAACTTCCTGATATCAATGGCTTTCGCTTTCAGTATTGTTATTTTGGCCCGATTCCCAACATTCTGCTTATCCAGCTTCAGGCCACGGGGTCCTTCACCCCCCACTTTTTTAAAAATTGAGAGATAACTGACACATACCACTGTGTAAGTTTAAGGTCTACAGCATATTGATCTGTTGTATTTTTATCGCAAAAGGATTGCCATGGGGATGTTAGCTAACACCTCTGTTCCATCCCGTAACTACCGCTTCTTCTAGTGGTGCGAACTGTTAAGATGTGTGATGGCAGCAAGTTTGATGTTTATGACACAGTCTTGTTCCCTATAATCGCTATACTCTGTATTAGTTCTCCACGGCCTTGGGATTCTAGAAACTTCTAAATGGGCAGGATGGAATGGCTCAGAGGCCAGAAGTGGAGGCAAGAGGAAAGTTTTATTACCATTCTGCTATCTGGAGCCGTAATGGGGTCTTCATTGTTGGTGGAAGCTTACCGCATTCTGTGACTTCAGCTTGTGGCTTGCAGACCTTGCCTGCGAGGGTCTGAGTTCTTCTTTATCACTATAATTCAACCCCAATTTCAGCCCAAGAAACTAAGAAGCTATAACTCTTATCCTCCTGTACTCGGAGATCATTCCTTCATTCAGTTCATCGGTGCAGCTAGTCACCTTTGTTACAGCCTGGCAGGTGCCTTGCAGGGTGAACAAAGTAGGTAAAGAGTCTGAACTTCACAGAGCTTACGTCCTACAGACAAAAACAGAATAAGTACGTAAGTTGCAGGGTAGGAGGAGGGATGTTCTGCGGAGAAAAGCAAAGCAGGAAGGAGGGTGGGAAGGGCCGGGATGGTTCGGGGGTTCACATTTTGTGTCAGATGGCCTGAGAAATCGTGGTGACAGGTGTGTGTAGGGACAGCGTGGGATTAGGTCTGATAATTAACGCTCACGATCTCATTCTTTTCTTGTTTTACTAAGTTCTTCTACCAGGGAGCTTGGAAGGCACACAACCCAGTGGGTTGTACTCACACCGTCTCCAACAAGGTCTGAGGCTCAGCCTTGGGAGGGAAGGCCCCTTCCAAGTCTGTTCAAAGAGTCTGGGTGTTCTGTCTTAGCCTAGAGACAGCTCCTTACGTCTGCTGGTCCTGTAGTTAGTCCCCTATTACTAGTTAGAAATTCTTCATAGTAAGTGCTCTTTGTTCACGTTACTGGTGTGATTTCTGTCTCTCGACTGGATGCAGGTTGATGAATAGCCAACACTGAACTTAGTTCAGTGAAAGGTTGCCAGCATCCCTGGATGCTGAATGGCTAACATGGCGAATATCTCAGGGATCTAACTTGATACTGAAAAATGGGTATTCAAAATTTTAGAATTATGATAATTTAATCTATCTCTTAAACTGACTTCTTCAAATATCAGGGCTCTCAGTTATCTATCTAAATCTATCTCATCTTTATTTGAAAATATTACATTACAAGAAAATTGGGAAGTACAGAAAAAATAATCTCTAATAGTGATATTCACAAAGAACAGCTATTATAATTTTTAAACAGCACCACTTCTTAATGAAAAATGTGCAAAAACTGCTTTTAGATGCCTGCTTTCTGCCGGATTAGTTGTTTGGCATTGAGTGGTAGATGAAAAGGGCAAATATCCACGTGTTGTAATTTTCAGCATTCTGAGGGTATCTGTCCTGCCCCCACATTTTCTCCCACCGACCGCCTAATGACTAGCCCTCCATCTCAGTGCTTGGTCCTCCCAGTAGCTGGCCTTCCTGGGAGGGCAGCAAAGGGGGAAAGATCCTTTCAAAATGCGATCATACTGATACTCAACCCTGAAACACAGATTTTCTATGTACTTACTGAAAGAAAAACTGTTACCTGTATCTAAAAAAGCCTCTCTTGGAGCATGCTCCGTTCGTTACACAATGTGCTAAAAAAGTGTAAAAGAGAAAATCTGGGCAGGGGGAGACTTTGCCCAAGTAAGTCGGAAAAAGAGCAAAATTTAAGCAAGTGTCTTTGCCACAGGACTTCTCAGAACTCTTAATGTGCTAATAAGCACAGTGATCTTCCACGAGGAAGAGAAGGTCTGCAGTGTTCCCCAAAGCTGTTTGATCATGGAACCCCCTTTTTTATTCTCAGACAGATATTTACAGGCCAAGGGCTCTGCAGAACATAATTTGAGTAGTGTTGCCTTTGACATTCATGTGTTACTGTGTCGTGTGTGTGTGTGTGTGTATGTGTGTTACTGTGTCTTGGTGTGGCCATGGGGAAGCATCTCCTCATCTTTGAAGGGAGCACAGTGACCGAGGGTCCCACCTGCTGCATCCTGAAACACATCTTTGCATTCATGCCAAGGCCATGCCTACCAGGGGCTGCTCCAGCCAGTGACCCTCTTAGGGACATGGGGACAGGCCCAGTGCTGCGAGGCAGGCTCTGATGGTGACTTTGGCTGGCACTTTCCCCCAGCCTAGCACCCTTCTTCTCTTTTTCACTTGGGGCCAATTCTGCTTTGTGATCTGTGGTTTTCCCAGCTTCTCCCGACTCCCTTGCAATCTCTCAGAGACATTTCCTCTAATACACTTCCTCTACACCACATCCCATCTCGAAGGAGCTGAGCCAACACAGCCTTGGAAGGAGGGCATCCGTCTCTAGAGTTTTGAGCCCTTTGCTTGCTGGAGAATGATACACTTTGCAGCACCCCAACCCTCTCTGACTGTCTTGTCTACCATCTACCTGTGGCCTGTCAGGATGGAACTTTCTGGAACACAGGAGACCAGGTACTGCCATCATGCCCCCTCCTGTTCAGCTGCTCAGGTCATGGACCTTGTCTTGGTTCCCATTGACATTCTCCTTTGTGCTTCCTCTGCCCCTGGCTCATTTCTCAATGTTTCCTCTCTCCCCATGCTTTTCCTCTGCACCTCTGGAACCTGAACTCCAGGACAGATACTCCTTCTGACATCCTTCAGTCATTCCAGAACATTCCTAGCATCTCTTGTCTCTTGAGGTTACTCCTTCCTTCTCATACCTACCTCAGACTTGGAGGTCAGGAGGTGACATCTCTGGCCCCAGTGCCACTTGCTGACTATTGCTCCCAGGTATATAGGAGACCCCTTGAGTCCCTACCTCTCTGATCATGTCACCTTCTGCTCCACCATCAACCTGATGGCCCTCTTCTTTCATTTTAGCCTTGTGTACCATGGGTAACAGGTTTCTGTTCACCCCAGTTTCCTCCATGCCCCTGGAGACCTACTTGCCCAAGTTGACCCCCATTCATCTCCCAGGTCATCACTTTCATGGACTCATTAATTCAACTTCACTCGGGTCTATTAACACTGATCCACCACTGAACCCTTACAATGAAATAGCTCATTTTCCTGATGACAGCTGCCACCTCTCTGACCCTCCTCCCTCCATTCACTTCCCACCATTGGTTGTTCTCTTTCCTTGAGTCTTCTAGCTCTGCCTGTGAGAGCCTTGGGTAGTCACACCCCTCCCATCTTGCTGAGAGCCTAGTCTATCACTTAGCCATGCTCTGATCTATACCCTGCTCTCCCTTAAAGCCCAGCCTTAGATCAACCCATCCACCTGCTTCTCCCTTCCAATTTTTCTCTCAGTATGTGTTTCTGAGGATAGCTGGTTAAAACCACTTAACCATAAAGAGAAGACCCATCACTAATTTGTGGTCTCCAGGCTAGCAGCTAGCCTCCAGAGATTTTTCTCATTTCCCCAGTCACTCTTCTGAGTGTCCTAAATCGTCACCTTCTCCTGTTTTCCGTCGGCTATTCCAAGCCCCCTAAAACTCTTCTAGTGCCTTCATACTCCCACCACCACCACATTCACTTCTGCTCAGGAAGTGACCTCATCTCCTGCTTTTCTCAGAACTCTCTCTGCTCCCTGGCATCCAGCTTCAAATGTCATCATGGCATTTCCATTCCTTCCTCCTCCATGGACAGAGCTGCTCCTTGGAGAGCAGAGGCTCGTTTCTCCTCCTGCCCTCTGGACCACACTCTGTCTGACCTCTGGCAACTGTTTCCAATGGTCAGTTTCAATCTCAACTGCATTCTTTGCAATATTGAAATGCTCTGGTCTCTCCCTTTACTAAAAGATCATAAACCCATCCTGAAACCCACACGTTGCTCTAACTACATACTCTCCCTCTTCTCAGGCAGCCTTCATCCATTGTCCAAATCCGTTCTTCCTACTTTGTCCTTGTTCATTCTCTACTCAGTCCCCTCCAGACCGGCGTCGGTCCCCACCCTTCCGCTGAGACAGGCCACCTCAGGGTCCCCAACACCCTTCTGTGCTGAAATGTCATCATTGCTCTGTGAAGCACCCGTGAGCAGGAAGTGACCAATATGCCCCTGCTCACAGTGAAGCCAACAATACATCAACATCACCATATCTGGGGCTTTCCAAGCTGAAGTCATGATTAATGGTTTCGAAACCCTTATGAAATCTAAGAAACATTAGTATGGGTTTTCCAGTAAAGATGGCAGAAGGAAGCAGGATGAACGGTCTTGCTCTCCTCCATAGGATAAGGTCCTGATGGCCCTTAAGATCCTCCAACTATCTTATCAAATAGTTTCAAAAAAAATTCTAAAAAGCTACCAGTAACAACCAAACACAAAACAGGCTGCAATCTTGTGCTAAAACCTTGAAATGCGGTGCATTACAGCGATGTCTAGACCTAATTCTATTACAGACACAGTATTGAAGAAAGAGCGAGAATCAGCAAATCCCGAGAGTTATCCTAATACTCTCCCGTCAGAGACAAGTGGGTGGAAGAGGAGTATGTGTCCCTAGGAAAAGAAAGGAAAAACACTTACTAAGTAAAAACCCTCCCATTCCAGAAGGATTTCTTGGACTTCTCACATTCTAAGACAACTTCCGGAGTGAGGGCAATAGGACAGATTCCACAGAAGTCAAATATACCCTTGTACACACTGAGTAACTTCTGGTAGTAATATTCTATTTTTTTTCTCTCATTTTTTTTAAAGGATTTTGATTCCTTGTGAAAAAAAATTTTTTTAAGGTTTTGTTTATTAGAGAGAGAGAGAGAGAGAGAGAGCATGAGCAGGGCAAGGGGCAGAAAGAGAGGGAGAAGCAGACTCCCCGCTGAGCAGGAAGCCTGATGCGGGGCTCGATCCCAAGACCCTGCGATCATGTCCTGAGCTGAAGGCAGAGGCTTAACTAACTGAGCCACCCAGGTGCTCTGATTCTGTGTAAAAACACTTTATCGAATCAACTAATGATTTAGCCTAGTCTTTCAGGGTTCTAGTCCTATGGTTTGGGAGCCCTGCCCACTGTCACTCTTGGTGCCGTATTTCCTCGTGTGTTTTGTAGCTCCCTGTGAGTTCACCTTTATTGGGAATTACTGGTCCTGCAGCAGCTTTTTGTGGCCCGAGGTGGGAGCACTCCCTTTTGGAGGAGTTTTGCATTTGTTTCCACCAGGACCATGAAGGGCATCTGTGGCCTGAGCTGAATTTTAGTTCCAGGGTCTCCCGTTTTGAGGGTATTATAACATCGAACTTGCTATTTGCATGAAGGATGGGTTTTGGAGTCTTAAGAGATTTTCCGCATACCACCTGGAGTCAAGGCAAAGCCAGCTAAGCTTCCTTATTGTCCCCACCTGTGGGTGAGTTTCCTCCCCAGGGGCCCGCTTTCTGCAGGGACCTCTCTGCACCAGCTCCTGTCACACACAGCCCAAAGGCTTGCTGTCTGCTCTTACATCGGATTTAGGCTCCACAGCCTCTTAGGGTGTGTGCCTTTTGATGTGTTTACATTGGATCAAAATAATAAATATCCATGAAGTGAATATTCAGGGAATATTTGTCGAAAAATGTTTATTCATTTCACAGGCATTTAGTGTCTGCTGTTTGGTAAATCCCCCCTCTCTGCCCTTCTGTACTCACTCTCCATCCCCTTCCAGCCTGCTTTGGGTCCCGGAGGCACATCTTGTTAAGGGCAGAGCTTCTACTCTCTGACCCTCTGAGTCTCAGTCGGGCTTGGCCAACGGGGGCTTTGGGTAGGAGGTTAGAGGCTGAGGTCAAGAGGTTTAGCACCCTGGCTCCTTCCTGGTGGGGTTGGTCTATCTTTTGACCTTGACTTAGGCAGCCCCCCCCATCCCCCCCCCCACCCCCCCGCCGCCCTGCTCTGGCCCTTGTTCCTAGCAGCTGGAATGGCGGCCGGTTCTCTCCTGCACCGGGCACTGCTCAATGCACTGGGGTTTCCCTACCCCCTGTTTAAATCTCGGGAGGAATCCTCTTACCAACCTTCCTCAGTTGCCTTACTGGAATGTGCCATTTGCTTTAGGCAAGACTCTGCAGGACACATCTCCTGGGTTCCAGGAACTTTGCAGTCCCTGGGGGACAACTGTGAGCAAAGAGACCCATCCCCTGCCCTCATGGCATTGATGTTCTAAAGGGAGCTGGGCAGGTACATAACTGGTCGCGATCTGGGGAGTCTGGCGCTGTGCTGGGGGAAGCACACGGGAGCTAGGGGGGCCGTGGGCGAGGACACCCGCCCCATCCAGAGGGACTGTCTAAGCAGAAAGCCTGAGCGGGAGTTAGCCAGGTGAAGAGGGGCACAGCCTCTTCTCTCCTTCCTTCTCCTCCCAATGTCTTCTTTAGGTCCCTGAGGGGCCATCCACCTGTATCTAGAAATGGGGCAAG
This sequence comes from Mellivora capensis, assembly GCA_004024625.1. Lineage (NCBI taxonomy): Eukaryota > Metazoa > Chordata > Mammalia > Carnivora > Mustelidae > Mellivora > Mellivora capensis. Next base: position 41,861 of record PISX010004012.1, read on the forward strand.
GCAAGGAAAACAGAACCCAGGGGGGAGACATTTTATTACTATCAGCCTCTGAGTTTCTGCGGAAGAGAAAGTTGAATCCAGGAACCAGACTATTTTCGATCTAATTCCTGGGAGTCCAGAGCTCAGAGGGACTGCTGCAGGCCAACGCCTGGCTAGGGAAGGCTTCCGGGGGGCACCCCTGTCAGCGAGTGGGTGGGGCAGGACTGGATAGAGGGAGAAGCAGACCCCAGCGTGGAGACCCTCAAAGCCCCCACTGACCCCGTGAGGAGCTCTGAGCCTGGGATGGTCCTTCAGCTCTGTCCCACATGGAGGGAAGGGGGCCAGGCTCTTGTAACCCTCCATCAGCCGGTCATGGGCCTTAATCGTCCCCTGGGAAGGGACAGAGCCCGGAGAAGGCAGGCCCCAGTGGCTGAGGTTGGTCCTCGTCCCCAGCAGCTGGGAGGGTGGGTGCACTGACCCTGAAGGGGGCGTCAGGGCAGACCCCACAGCACCCATGGCATGGGCTGGGTTTCTGACAAATTTCCTGCTTAAGAAGGAACGGTGAAAAAAAAAAAAAAAAAAAGAAGGAACGGTGAGCAAAATTTCTAAAACCACCGTGTCGTAAGACTTTGAGCCATATTGGGTGCACTAGTGCATGCCCGAGGAGTCACGTGCAGCAGAGGCAAACCACTTACTCCACGTGACCTCTCTGGTGGTCACTCACCCACTGGCATGTGAGTGAAAAACAGAGTTGAAGAGGAAGTGGACCCTCCCAGGCCCCATCCTCTGGCTTTTTCCTTTTTCTTTCCTCTTTCTTGTTCCCCACCTAAGTGGCCACACTCCTGTTTCCATGGGCTCAGGCGGGTTGGACAGTCACTGGTCTGAGAGCAACCATATTTAAAAGAGATTGAAAAAAATCTCTTCTTATGAGCAGGGGTAAAAAGTAATAAAACGAGTAGCATTCTCATTTTAACAAAATTCCATCATGACTGGGCAGGGTTTTCCCTGGTGGCCGTGGTGAGCCCCAGTTGTTGGACCCTGAAGGCTCTGCTCCCTCCCTGCCCAGTGCCCCACCACGGATGGTCCCTGAGGCTCCCCAGAGGCTTGGCAGCCATTCCCTTGCAGACCCTGGGGCTCCCGTTTCTGCCCCAGAGTTCCGGACCCCCCTGCATCCCCTTCCCGTCCCAAAGGATTCAGTTGCGCCCTCTGGAAAGGGTAATTGGAAAGGGCCCCTAACCAGCTAACCAGGACCTTCCAACCACAGAGGCGGGTCCTGTCCCCCCTGGACAGCCAGAACTTGGGTACAAAAGTGGTGCCTTTCCAGGGGGAGGGCGGAAGCACGGTTGTGTGTCCTTGGCCATGAGTCGGCTCAGGAAGAGACAGGCAGAGGCCATGAAGTTATCTTGCTTTTCTGATTGCGTCACGGAGTCCGTGGATGTTTTTTCCGCCCTTACCTTGCTTCATATCTCTGCAGCGTTTGACCCTGTTGACATTTCCTCTTCCTCTCAGAGGTCTCTTCTCTGCGCTGACTCTGCCTTTCCCCGCACACCTTTTCCTTCTCCTTGGGACTCCTTTACTGCCTGGTTCTGTCTGGGACCATCTGTCCACCCCCACGGTGTCCACTGCCTATAACTGTGGGTCTCCATGCATGTGCTCTGCTGGGTTCCAGGCAGCGCCTCCTGACACTGCCACCTGGATGGCCCCCAAGATTTCTAACTCAATCTGCCCAGAAACTTGCACCTAAAGCCAGTGCTTTGCATACCCCTGGGCTGGGACCCTAGCCTTGCCCTCCCTGCTTCCCCCACTCCCTCAGTCCAAGTCCTGATGAGTCCTTGTCCCTGATAGCTTTCAGATCCTTTCACTTGTCTCTACCCAGAGCTTTTTACCTTGGCAGATGACTCTGCTGTGTCCTAGGAGTACAGCCCAACCTTTGCCTTGGGGCTCTGATTCCATCCCTGCCATCCTCCAGTGCCTACTACTCTGGGGCCAATTAGCAGTCCAGAGTCTGCATTTACTCCCTGGCTTCAAGCCCCGCATGCCGCTGGCCCGCACTCCTCAGCGCTCTGTGCAAGGTCCGGCCTCATTTGTCCCCCACCCACCAGCTTGCAATCCTGTCTGTTCCTACTTTTCTTCTCTCCTACTGCTCTCACAAAAGCACTTAGGGTTCCTGGAAGTTTCCTCTGTATTTTCTCACACAGCTTGCACTGCAATTCCTCCCACGCGTACACACTTGTCCTCGTGCTTTCTCCTTGCAGGACCACTACCTCCTACTCCAAACTGGATCACTCAGAAAGATGCCTGGCATAGCTGTGTTCTAAGGGCACCTTGCCAGTGGGGACAGGGGTTGGAGGGCATGGCATTCTGGCTCCCAGTGGGACTCTCTGTGGGCGTGTCCTACAGCCACAGGTGTGGGAAGGCCATAGAAGTACCACGAGGTGGAGGAGTAGCATGAGTGAGGACGAAGATAGTGTGTCTGAGGATGCCAGGCTCCCATGGCCATGCCAGGGATCCAGAAAGTTCCACACATAAACTGCAACAATCTGGAGGTGGGAGACCTGAACCAACCCCCTAGAGGCCCCAGAGTCCTCTTTTTTGTTTTGAGAGAGAGAGAGAGAGAGAGAGAAAGAGAGAGAGAGAGGATGAGCAGGGAGGGGCAGAGGGAGAAGGAGAGAGAGAATCCCAGGCAGACTCTACACTGAGCGCTGATCCCAACGCGGGACTCGATCTCATGACCCTGGGATCAGTACCTGAGCTGAAATCAAGAGTCGATGCTTAACCCACTGAGCCTCCCAGGGGCCCCCAGATTCATCTAGATGAGGCTTCAAGTAAGGCAGAGACACCAGATAGGGCTTCTAACCATGGCAGCTGCATTTGGATCGGAGAAGCTTCTTTTGTTAGGGGTTGTTCCGTGCATCAGAGGACGTGGGGCAGCATCGCTGGCCTCTTCCCAGGTTTGGCCAGACCTTGCTGGACGGCCACTGGAGGCAAAGCATGCCCCGGTGGGTACCTGCCCCACCCGAACAATCAACTGCGGGAGCTGGGGGACCAGGAGGGATGAGACTTGTACCTCCTGAATTTGACTTCTGCATCCTGGGATGGGACTCAAGATGCTAGGAAGGGGAGGTAGAAGTCTGGGCTCTAGTACAAGTGGCGCTCAGAGTGAGGGAGTGTTTGTTTGCCCAGAGACTAGCTTCCATTGTGCTTCCAAGTAAGGGCCTGATGGAAACGTGAGACATGAGTCATCTTCTCTCGTTTCCCAGGCTTCGGAGAAGGCTCTGGGCTGGGGGGCCGGTCTTGGTGCAGGGGGTGCCCCTCACTTTCATGGGGACCCTCCGGCTCCCTGGCTCCTGCCACCCCCTGAAGACAGGACTCGGGCCATGCTGGGCACTAGCCCCGGCTCACCGGCTTCTCAATTAACATTAGGTGAATCACTAAGTCACTTAACATGCAAGTCCCGAATGAGTGACCCTTTCCACCATCATCTGTTTGTTAACTCTCTGCTGCGTGAAGGAGGGAGTGGAGTTTTTGATCAAGGAGGAGTACCACGAGGTGGGTAAAAGGGTTCATCTTCCAAAAGCAGTATTCTTTTGTAATTATCATCAGATCCCTTGAGGAAGCAATTTCCAAGGGGATAGACAAACACCTAGTAGAAGAAACGGCTGGTGTCTTGGCTGGGACGGCTGTATTGAATTACCGCAGACCTGGGCGGGGCGGGGCGGGGCGGATGGTTTCAAGAACAGACGTGTGCTTCTCAGACGGCTGGAGGCTGGAAGTCCAAGATCAAGTGGCTGACACATGTGGTGTCTGGTGGGAGCCCACTTCCTGGTTTGCAGATGACCATGTTCTCATTTTGTCTTCACAGGGGAAGGGCTGAGAGAAGGAGTGAGCTCTCGTGTCTCTCCTTACAAGGGAAGGGGCCTCTCATGATCTCATCGCCTCCCAACCCCCCCCACCCCCCAACACCATCATATGGGGTGTTAGAATTTCAACATTCAAATTTTGGGGGTGGCCAACACACATTCGACCTCCAACAGCTGGCAAACAATCTGTGCATGGAAACCCATCAACTCATCTGGAAAAAGAAAGAAGCAGCTGAAAAGGAGGAAGGGGAGAACTCTTTCTTGCTGAGTGTGGGAGAAGTGGGGGTTTTTAGATCTGTACTAGTGAGGGTTCAGCTCGTCTAGCCGTTATGGGGAGAGCTGGAACATTCCTGGGGTTGATCATAGAACGGATGGAATGGTTGGATGTCTTTCCTTGGGAAAGATGGGACCCCAGGCAGCTCTGCCTTAGGACATAGCTCTCCCCAGGTGGTCCTAAGGCCTCCCTCCAGGGCACTGCTGGGCACTGTGGGGTGCATTAATGGTCATTGCTTTTGGGAGCAAGAATCTGATGGACTCACCTTGAGCAGCACACGTCTGCACTCTGTGTGGGAGGTAGGCAGCCTTTCTAATTTGTGACCACTGCAACGTCACTCAGGGGCCAATAGGGGACTTGAGCGGCTCTGACAGTCCCTGGCCCACCAATCAATGTTCCCATCGAGGAAGCAGGGGCAGTGCGCCCCATGTGGATCAACGGAAGGACTCGCCCCACACATGGAGGGGCTGCCCCAAGAAATGAAACACTTTAAATGACACCCGGGGATATAGTCCTTTAACTGGAAATATAGAAATAGGACCAGACATGGGGGGGGGGGAGCTAAAATAGAATAAAGATGGCATTTTAAGTTAGTAGGAAAATTATTTCATAATGGTCTTGGGATGGTCGTGTGCCATCTGGGGAAAACCCTTGGGATTCCCACTTCACTCCGCACTCCAAGATGAGTTCCAGAAAGAGGAACACAAATGATTTTAAAAAAGAAGCCATAACAATGTTAGAAATAAAAATGGGAGATTTTTGCAGTCTCAGCATGGGGGGGAAGGCTTTTCTAAGCATGTCATAAAACCCAGAAACCAAAGAAAAATTTAATAAATTCACTTGCATAAAAATAAAATCCGCATGGTGGAGAACAGCTAAAATTCACTGAGTAGTTTCATGTGACGGTTGCCACGTGCAAGTTCCTATGTTAGTTCATTTACTCCTTGGAGCAATCAGTGAGGTTGGCGTTATTACCCCCATTCCACAGATGGGGAGAGTGAGGCACAGAGAGTTTAAGAAACTTGCCTGAAAGCATAAAAAGCCCAAGGTGTGATATATGATACTGGCGTTGGTGTAAACTCGGGGGATAAGGGTAGAGACGTGATCTTGCTTATATATGCAGGAAATCTCTCCCAAATGATAAGACAGTGTTGACTCTATCGCCTCTTGGATGGATGACCGAGCAGCGGGAAGCAGGGGCGGGGAGGAGATTTTCACCAACTCCCTTCGGTACAAACAATCTGAAAGCAAAAGCGGAGACAGGGAAACTATGAACCAGACCCAAGAATTCAAGGAGACTGGTGTCTTGTGCATCACAGCCTTCTCCCCAGCTCTGGAGGACCCCGCCTCCGGGCAGCGGTGCCGGAGCTAGAACAAGGAACGAGTATGTTCTGTTCTCCGTAAGCTGTTTAAGGTGCGTGGCACCAAGAAGAGGTTGTAGCTACGCTTTCTTTACAAAATGGTCAGATAAAGCACTGTCTGTCTGTCTGTCCCACTCATCTTTGCTGGGCCACGTTAGGCACCTGTTCGCGCCTGCGTATTTGGACTTGCTCCTCCTAGGCTCCACCCACCGAGCTTCCAAGCTACCTTCATTCAAGGGCACAGAACCCCTTGCGAGCTCCTTTATTCTGCGCCCGCTGCCGGCGGTGCACAGGCCCTCCATAAAAGTTTGAGGAATGCATGCATGCATGCTAAACCTGGGCTGCACACGGTCAAGGCACAAATGAGCTGTGTTCCCGCCTTGTTCTCCGGGTGTGTCAGCCTCTGTCAGAATCCCAGACAGAGGGAGGGGGCGGGGAGTTGGCCTGCCGCCCCCCCCCCCCACTCTGCTTGGAGCTGCAGGGTCTGCACCAGCCAGAATTACATTGTCCGATTAATCCCCGCCCCCCCACACCCCGCTCCCGAAAGCCTTTCCCAGGACACTACACAGGGTCAGACGGATTGAACACAACACCCTAATGTTGGGAGGCACTTCCAATCCGTGGTGTTTGATTTCACTCCCAAGAGCCCTCCCAGGTCCCCAGCAGCTTCCATTCCACCACCCGAAGGAGCATTCTTTGGGGAAGCGCAGTTCTAATAGAAAGGGGCAGTAGCTATTACCAGGAAAGTAGCTGCCAGCTACGAGAACTCCTATGTGCCAGCCACTGTGTTCAGCCCACACGCCATCTCTCATTTCATCCTCCGCACAAACATAGCTAGCATAGGTTACTCTCAGCCCCAGTATCGCAGATGAGGAAACGGAGTCTAGAAGCATTGAGAAACTTGCCTAGGAGCCCTTGATGCCACAATCCAAGCTACACAGACATTTCTTGGCTACTTATTGTATGCCAGCCTTGAACTGTCCATTACGATGTGCATCGGATATTTTTAAATTAATTAAAATGAAATAAAATTTAAGAACCAAGCTCTATAGTCACATGAGCTACATTCTGTACTGGTCTGGTGGCCGCTGTCTTAGAGCATCTCCATCGGTACGGAAAGTTCCTCGGGACAGGGCTGGTTTAGCTACTCCGTCCTGACCTAGCTATCAGACAGATAGTATCCCAAGTCACAGGAAGGGACTCTGAGGTCCTAAGACTGACTCTGAGTCACTTCCCCAAGCTCCCTCAGCCTCAAGGCTGGACCTCAAGCAGGCTCTACTTTCTATCCTGTAGGAAGGAGTGAGATAACCAATCAACAGAGTCCTGATTTGATGATCTGTTAGGAAAAAAAAATTGTTCTAATTTTCTTGAAAGGGATTTTTGAAGAATATTAGCTAGTGGATATAAACCAAAACACAGGCATTTAATTTACTTTTAAAAACTTTTATTTATTTATTTGAAAGAAAGAGAGTGCGCACAAGCACAAGCAGGGGAGAGGCAGAGGGAGAGAGAGAAGCAGGCTCCCGGTGGGCCTAATGTGGAGCTGGGTCCCAAGACTCTGGGATCATGACCTGAGTTGAAGGCAGACGCTTAACCGATGGAGCTACCCAGGCACCCAAGTACGGGCATTTTAGAGTAAATACGAGCTATTGCTGTTTTAAAACTAACTTGTTGATTTCTCTGCAGATTTATCATTGCACCACCCAGAGCTGATACAGACTTCGAGCGTTTTCTAGGTCTTCTGGGATAAGGCTTTACTGGACACAGTTAAAGGGAGGGCTCGGTGGAGGGATTAGGAAACTGGGGAAAGGGAGAATTCTTTTGCCAACGTAAGCAAAATCTATATTCATTTGTAAAACATCCCAAACAGACCTTTACTACTTATTTCTACTCATCCTGTCTTGAATTTGAAGCCGCCAAGCTCCACAGGTGCCAGATAACCCATCTTTATTTACTTTTCACTTGGAACACATGGGTTGAAACATAATCCCAAACCAGAAATGAAAGCAAGACACTTGGAGCCTCAAATACAGAGATTTTATACTGCCAATTAGGTCTAGATTCACAGGCTTTGAAGACAAGCTTTCAGGAAGACCCAGTTAATGCTCCGTGTGTGAAAATTGAGGAGTTGAATCCAGACCCTCCCTGGCCCGCATGCCACTCACTTCCAGGCCGGCAGGATCCTCCACGGGACAGCAGCCTTCCTCCAGCACGCTTGGTTTGATGGGCTTTAAGCAGCGGTTTTCAAAGTTGGCTCTGCTTAGAATTGCTGGGAGCTTCTGCAGACCTAGCAAATCCGAATCCCGGGGGTTGGACCAGGAGTCAGAACCGCTCCCACCTGCTCTTCTCCACGGCACATTGCCGGCTGAGCAGGTGGGACGGGAAAAGTGCAGGAGAACTGAAACCCAGCCTGATGCTCCAGCCCCCCAGATCTCTGATGTCAACGTCTGGCCCGTGGGGGATGGGGTCCCATCTTCTTCCAGAGAGTGAAGGGTCGGGCTGACGAGTCCTCATCAACCTTTCTGTTTTCACATGATGTGATGCCAGAAGAGGGATCCGAACGAGGTGCAGACAGGGATGGAGAAAGGGAAGTGTGAATAAAGAAGAAAGCCGCCCACCTGGCGATCGTATTTCATGGCTTCAAACACTTGGTACCGGAGACCATGACTGGTTGTACAAGAGAGACACAGGGGAGGGCTTGGGGCGTTTTATGGGCTGTGAAAAGTGCTTTGTCACAAAACATTTTGTGGCCTTGTTGCAAAGCTGTGGGTTCAGTGACCTGCGGAGATTGGCTCTGGGCCACTGGGACCTTCATTTCAAGTGCAGGCATTCTTCAGAAACAGAAAGGGCCGAGCATTATCTACGCGGAGCTGCTGTGGAAATACCTCTTGTCCACAGCAGGATTGGTGCCCCAGAGGCCAACATGAAACAGCCAAGAGTAAAACTTCCCTGGTCTCCAGGCTCTGTGGTCCAGGCGCGGCTGCCGGATGCTCTTGTTGGTTACCGAAGTGGCCACAGGGGGGCAGTGTAGCCCAAGGTTCTTACTGGCTCTGAAGGTCTGTCCATTGGATTCCAGTTTGAAAAGAATAAAGTGTTTAAAAAACTGGGTACCACCATAAGAAAAAGAAACAAAACCAAGCTCCTGACCCATGGCGGAACCACAGTGGCACAGAACTTATAATCAAACTAAAGTAGTAACAACAGGGAGCCAAATAGAAGACTTGTAAAAGAATGCTTCTAGAAGACTGAAGGCTAGTAAGAAATACGGCACCATATGCAGAAAATAGCTTGATTTCATCATAACAGTGGCGAGGCCAATGCACTGTAGTTGCATTGCAGGTGTTTATTTTTATTTTTTTTTAAAGAAGATTTTATTTATTTATTTGCCAGAATGAGAGAGCACAAGCAGGGGGAGTAGCAGGCAGAGGGAGAAGCAGACTCCCCACTGAGCAAGGAGCCCAATGCAGGGCTTGATCCCGGGACCCTGGGATCATGACCTGAGCCGAAGGCGGATACTTCACCGACTGAGCCACCCAGGCATCCCTAATGTTGCAGGTGTTTAAACTAGAACCTTGAAATACAAGTGTGAGCAGAATCCTAACTTATGAATTTGCACATTTTTTTCCTCTCTGCTGAGGACGTTCACTTTACTTTGACTTTATCCATAGCATATATGTAACCCCTTCCATGACAGAGGCCTCTGGGCTGGGGGTAGGATACCTTCGCCCAGGATGTGGTGAGTGAAGTCAGAACCCAAACGTCCCAATAAATCCAAACTTTGTTTGTCTGTCTCAGGGCTGGGGCAGAGGAAGTCTGCGCCGTGGAGTGCCCCACAAAGGAAGGAGTGCGGGGACGATGGGAGGGTGCCCTAGATCCTTCCCCTGCTTGGACTCAGCCCCCATCCGCCCTTCCTTGAGTCATGCCTTCTTTCGACTCATGGGTGGAAGGTTGTCCTTCAGGTTGTTAGGGAAAAGCCATCGTACGAGCCAGCTCTGGCTGTCCTTGTCTTCTGCTCATTCCACGGACCTCCAGGGAGGATGGTGACCTGCTCTGGTAGGTAAGAACCTGAAAGCCAGCCGGCCCCAAACCATGGATGTGACCCAGACCCATCACCTCTTCCCAGAGGACCTGTCCTCTCTGTGGACAAGAGACACATGCCCAGAAATCCAAATGTCAGTGACACACCCACTGTCACCACAGAGATTACAAACAATACGGTGTTTGGAAGGGATTTGAAATGAAAGAAAAGCAAGCTCAGGAGGAGCCGTCCTCAGTCCTCTTGTGTCTGCACTATAGGATGACAGAAATGACCAGCCTGTGACCTTAGGCCTTCTTCACCGTCAAACACAGACAGCTGGCATGGGTTTAAACACACATCGATTTAAACACACATCGATTTTCCGTGTTTTAAAAACGAGTCATGTCTTTGGCTCTGGTAGTAGAATTAAATTAGAAGTTTAAAAGGTTTCCAGTTTCCATTGCCCAGAAACACGACCCTAAGAGGCTGTAGCTTTAAACACATTATTCTGGCAATCTGACCCAGGGAGGGGGGGCAACGTCTACAGATATTTAAAAAGAAGTTTAATTCTCTGTGTGTGTGTGTACCTATGGAATTTTCCCAAACCCACTACTTTCAAAGTGCTTTCACGGTTTCGTAAGCTGGGGTTTACTTGACTGAGATAACAAGATTATGATCAGTCATTTTAGAGGGTGGCTTTTATTGGGTAAGGATTTTCTTCCAAGCAATTTGTAACTTTCCATAGACACAAGATTCTCAGATATGTAGGATATATACATACTCATACACAAAGACACAGAATGTCTTTGAGTTGACCCAGAGGCTAGGGTCATAGGATACTGATGCCCTTGAAACAACCTTCAGAGCATCTCTGGGTGCTTCCCGGTTGCCACCCATGCTCTCAAGTTTCGTTTTTCAGAGCTTGAGAAAAATCCGTAGCACCTCTTACTATTCTGACACCTTTACCCTTGAGAGACTCTCATTCCTTTACGTTCCATTGCCTCATCCCTCCCAAATGGTCTCAGCCATTCCCCAGATTCAAAACCATCTCAGGCAGGTACAAAATAATAAAAGTCGCAGCTCGAAACAGTCATGACTCTCTCTCTGACAGGAAAAGATCCCTTAGTGCTCAGGGACGAAGGAGAAGGCGGCTGGAAGGAGCGTCTAAAGTCGCCACACTCAGCCTGAAACACAAAGGTCCGGAAATGGTGCTTTCTGCGGCTGATCAAGCTGGGGGCGGCCTGTTTCCAAATGAATCTGTCCCTTCTGCCCTCTGCCTACAGAGAGGTGAATCCAGGGGACAATGTTGAAGCTGTGGTATGCCCCGGGAGGGCAGAGATGTACTCATTTGGGCTCCCCTCCCTGCCCCAGGGTCTCTTAATTCAGTGCTTAGAAAGCTCTTCTTGATAGGTTCATTAACTACGTAATCAGTCCTCACCTGAATGTTCCTGTGTTTCTGGACCTCAGGCTCACGCGTTCCTAAGTCTAGTGTTTCCAAGCCTCCTGGAGATGCCCCGTTGTTGAAACTGGGCTGGGAAGGACAGTTCTCAGGGCAGGAGCAGCCACGGAGAGACAGCCCAGCCCAGGTTTTGTCCACAGAGGGCTGTGTTCAAGCTCATGAAACCAGACTCTTCCTCTTCCATAAGCCCCTCCTGCTTTCGACCCAAACCTCATCCCCTTCCCATGCTTGAAGTCTTCCTTAGGGCATCTCTCCAGTCTGCATGCTTGATGCCCGGAGGTTCTGTCTGTCTCCCCTCTGCCTCTTACCTCCAACCCAAATCCATCGCAAGTTCTCCTGACTCTCACCCTACATGCTGTGATAATATTCTCTACTTCCCATCCCCGGTGCTTGGACCTACACAGATATCCCCTCACCTCACCTGTGTGTCATTAACCAACCTCCCTGCCTTAAATGCTCACTTTTCCAGGGCATCCTTTGGCCATGCAATGAGCTCACTGCAACAGCGGCCAGGGCCCTCCCTGCTCTGGCTTTGACAACTGGTGCTGTGCATGCTCTCCACGGTCCGGGCTCACCTTGCCTTCCCCAGCCCACACCAAGCTTCCCACTGCCGCCAAGCCACTCCCCAGGTCTGGGGTCGACAGCTTGGAATTCACCTTCCCCTCCCCTCTCCCAGCAGATAATCCCCTTCTCACTGAAGATGCTCTCCCCGTTCTCACCTGGTCCTGAACATCTGTGGATCTTACCAACCACACCTTGGAGGGCAGATCGCACTTGGAAGACATCATTTCTTAACCGATCATGACAAGGACCTGCTTTAAGCATGTTTGCAATCTGCCCCTCTTGCCTCCGGCAGGTGAGAAACTATCCGATACGTTTCTTGATTAATTTTGGTGTTCCTGTTCAGGTTAATCACACTCAAGAATCAGCAGTTCTCCGAGGATTTTTTTTTTTTTTAAATAATGAACTTTTGCAGTGAAGGGAGAGTGTGGCAATAAGTTGATATGTGTGGAATGGAGATGGAAAGGTTGCTGTCATCAGCATATATTGATTTGACTCTCTGGAAGTGATGGCTTCCAATGATCTAATGTACTTAAAAGAGATGCCAGATGGATGGATGGATGAATCGTAGACCCTCTATGACAGCACCTTCCTTTTCAAAACAACCATTCCCACCCCCAGGCTGTGTACAAAGACAAGTCCAGGTCATAAGCCGACAGAGATCTCCTGCTCCCCGGTGGATCGAGTGTAAACCGAGCTTGCCCTGTCGGACACGTCTCCCAGGAAGATGGGGCAGTGTTTGCAGAAGTGTCTGGCGATGTGCTTTCGGAAGAACTTCAAGAGGTAGTTTCTGAACTTCTCCCCCACAAAGGCGTAGATGATGGGGTTGATGCAACAGTGCGTCATCCCAAGGGTCTCCGTCACCTGCATGGCTTGGTCTAGCCTGTTGGAGCTGCTGCAATTATTCAGGCCGAAGGACTCCTGGAAGGTGCTCAGGAGAAGCACGATGTTGTAGGGAGCCCAGAAAAGAAAGTAAACAATCATGATCACGAAAATGAGCCTCACCGCTTTGTGCCTCTTCTTTTCGTTTCGGCACCGAAGCAGAGTCTTGAGGATGGCCGAGTAGCAGATGACCATGACGAGCAGAGGCAGGACCAGGCCCAAGATGCTCATCTTTAACGTCAGGAAGTTCTTCCAGAAACGGTACTGAGTGGGTGGGAAATGGGGGCTGCAGGTAAGGCGAGAGCCCTCTTTCTGGGATCTGGTGAAGATGATCCCGGGGAGAGAGGCGAACACGGCCACCACCCAGGTGACCCCGCTTGTCACCACCCCAAAGGTGACCGTCCTGGCCTTTACGGCAAACACGGCGTGGACGATCGCCAGGTACCTGTCAATGGTCAGGAGGATGATGAAGAAGATGCCCGTGAAGAAGCCTACATAGTAGAGCCCCGTCAAAATCTGACACAGCCTATTTCCAAAGACCCATTGGTCCGCGGCATAGTGGGCCCAGAACGGGATGGTGAGAAGGAAGAGCAGGTCGGAGATGGCCAGATTGAGCAGGTAGATGTCAGTCATGCTCTTGAGCCTTTTGCAGTTGATGAGGATGAGGACGACCAGCATGTTGCCCACGAAGCCAAAGACGAACACCAGCGAGTAGAGCGGAGGAAGGAGCCTGGCTGCAATCTGTCTCACGTCGGTCTTCTGACAGGGCTCTGACATCCCGTAATCAATGTCATAGTATGGGGTCGACATTGAGTCATTCATTTTGCTAGACCCTGGGAATTAAGAAAAAGTGCTCCTTTATTCAGTCCTAGAATGTTCTGAGCCGTCCACCACAAGCGCAAACTGTCTTAGACCTCCACAGGCTTTCAACGTTGGTGCCTCCGTTTCCACATTTAACTGAGTTCCCTTATGTGGCCAAAACAAAGGACTTTTGCAGGAAAGGGAAGGCTCACCACTGGTGTCTCTGCTCGCTAGATGGAGAGCATGACTCCCGGGGAAATTCACAAAACCGTCATCTAACCAAATAAGATCTGGTGCCCTGTGGCCATGTGGAGAGAAGGCAGCTTTGATCACAATTTCAAGAAACTGACTCGGGTGCCGTCTCACACTGTCTGACGATCTACTATGCTGTAGCGGCCATTCCCCAGGGGCTGAGCTTACATAGAGCATCACGGAGTGCTAGTAACCATTAACGGCTTCCCAGGGCACTCTGTGGGCCAGCCGCTGTTCTGAGCTTCACACCTATTCATTCGTTTAATCTTCAAGGTCACCGTAGGAGTCAGGTCATGTTATTGCCCCATTTTGCTGATGAGAACCTCAAAGCACAGAGAGGTTGAGTAACTTGCCCAAAGACACACAGCGAGGAAGCAACTGATTTGGAAGGCAGGCAGCTCTTATCCACCAACTACCCTGGTCTCTTGCTTCTTGGTGAGAGAACTAGAACTTGGCATCGCCAGGTTGTTGTCTCAATACAGTCAGAACGAGATGGGCTGAAGCCCGAGTCCCCTGAGAAGGTCACGGGGGCTAGCAGCCAGCTGTAAAATCTAGACTCCCATTCTCACTTTTGCTCTCACATTGCCTTGCCTGGTCAACTTCAGTTCCATTGCTTCATTGAGAAATTTCTTTAATCCCTGTGGGTCTTAAACCCCCTGGATCTCAGATTAGGCAGTGGCAGGAGCACACAGAAACTCTCCCCTTAAATTCTGAGCCAGAACAAAAACCGTTACACTAAATGTGCTGTGGAACTGATTACTAAAGGGAAACTTAATTTGATATTTGTAATATGACATTAATTGGACAATGTTTACCTTCCCTTTTTGGGGGGTGAAAAACAAACAGAAGAGTTAGACTTAGATACAACTTTGCTTGGAAACACATTCAGAGGGCATCCCATCCCGGGGAGGGGGAGGGGATTTCCAGTTCCTCTTACCCGATTATAATCTATAATCCTTGCCAAGATTCTGGCCAAGAATCACCTCCCTTGAAAAGCTTTCTTTTGAAAGGTGAAGATTCTTTCCTTCTTTTTTTTCTCTTTCTTCCTTCCTTTCTTTCTAGTATTGATCCCTTACAATCTTTCATTCATAATCGTGTTTTGTATCTTCGATATTATCACAATCTGAAACTCATTCTAAATTCTAACTCTTTTCTTCTCTCAAAGATTATGTTTCAAGATAGCTCTAGGAGGACCTGGTGTTTGTCTAATGGGTTTCCTGTAAGCCTTTTACTCATCACAGAAGCAGAGCTAACTAACAGGCAAGTGGCTGAAAGATGACTTACCAGGAGGGTTCTCGTAGGGGGACGGATGTCTCAGCTCCTCTGACCAGCTGAGCTGTGCAAATCAAACATATAGGCAGCATAAAAGTAGGAAATGCACAGTTTCTAGTGAAAGGGGGGAGGCGGAGTTTAGTGAATAAGTATATTGCCTGGAGGAAAAAAACATCAGAGAACAGTTCTTCTTTCTCAGCTGAACTCGAAATAGGTTGCAGTCTAGATGTCTGGCTTGAGCGCTTATTCATGGGTTTCGCGGATTACACTTACGTCTTTTGTTTTCTGTTCATCCAACTACACAGAAACCGTTAGAAAACAGGACTGAAGGATATTAGAAGTAGAAGGAAATTTGCGTTTATGAAGTCAAAATCCTTCATTTTGCCGAAAGAAATTGCTGCTTCGGAGGCCCATGATTTATTTGTAGAAGACCACAGGGCTTATCAATGGCAAGGCTAAAATGGGAGAGATTCTGATTCTCTTACTATTTGTCCTCAATCAAAGCCACTGAAGTCAACTTGAAATTGAGGGGGGAATGCTTCCCATGAACCCCGTGGTTCCCATTACCCACTTCCCCCATCCCCTGTTCTTATCCCAGCTCACACCCATACCTCACCCCCCCACCCTGTACTATTTTTCTCTGCAAATGAAAACAACTCATTGTCTAATGGGCTTTACTTGTGGGTTCACCTGTGAGCTCAACCCGTTGCCCATCTTCCTTGGGTTTGGGTATGTCCTGGGGCTCATCATTATGAATCTCCTCCACCTGGTTACTACGTTGCAGCCTTCAAACCAGCAGGCGTCATGACTGCCTGCCCTATGCCGGATACGTAGACAGGAGAGATCCTGCCTCCAAAGACACAGTCTATCCGCAGTTGTGAGAAGTTGTTCACATAAAATGAGCAACAATTGGTGGCGTAGGGTCAGGTTCAGGAGTATATAACAATCCTATATGCAGTCACAGAGAGCTTTCTCGGTGGTTGGTTACTTATCTGAAAACCTCAACTGTTGACTTCGGAGCTGAGCACACAGGGGACAGCACCCTGAGCCTCAGGAGCGCTCTCTGGGGTCTTCCACTTCCTCCACTATAGAATCAGAAGCTTCGCTTGTGGTCTAAGAAAGGGTGGAGACCCCAGACCTGTGGAGGCAGCCTCACACAGGGCTAAGCACGTGACCTCCGGAGCCAGACGGTGGGAGCTTGAAGCCCCACCCTGCCCTCAGCTTTCCGATCAGTGCAATGGGCTGAATAATGGGTTTGTGGGGAGGGGCACACAAGGCAGCCGCACCCAGAATTTAGCACATAATATCCACTCCGGAAACATCAAACTCCTACCCACTCATTCTGTGATCCTTTCCTAGGGAGAGTTTATTTGATAAAATTGGCTCCCGGGGTCCTTGTCTAGAGCAGAGTCTCAGTGACCTAGGGGTGAAACCAGGGGTGAAGCAGGGTCATGAAGCTAGGGACTGGTGCTTGGAGAATAGACTAGAAGGAAGTGATGGCTGGGACAGCCATAAAAGCACAGAGGTAGCCCAGCAATCAGTAACCACCCACCCAGGGCCATGCTCTTGCGTCACAACAGAGCCCAGCAATTGGTAATCGTAACCAGGACAGTGAATCATGAAAAAAAATTTTTTTTCAAGTTCATCCTGTGTGTGCAAGTCAGGAGGCAATGATTAAGAACCCTCCTCTGCAGACATACTCCAGGGGTAAGTCCCAAGCTTCATCGTTTGGCACTTGGCTCTGAACAAGATTTTGAAACTCCTCAAGCCTTAGTTTTTCTTATCTGTAAAATGGGGGCAAAAACAAAACCCCAAATCACAAACCTATTTGATAGGTCTGTGGTCAAGATCAAATGATATAACAAGAATGGGGTGCTTCGCAGATATTGGTCCTCCGTGGGCTATGTAACGAGGCCTTAGATTTTATGAAAATATGGGTTCGCAAAATGGGTAGCAAATAGATCAATATAAAATTTTGCAGAAAGCCGGCGGCATCAATAGTCTTGGTCCCTCCAAAGAACAGCCTTGTGTTCACGGCTGGTAATGCGTGTGTGTGTGTGTGTGTGTGTGTGTGTGTATAGAACTCTCAGCTGCTGCAGGATAAATGTTACATTTCTGTAATGTTGCATTACTGTCACCACCCGGGCTGGGGCTTCTTCTCCCTGTGAAGTTCTGAGTGTCCATCGTGCAGGCGGCGGAGGCTGTGATGGGTGCTCGCCCCTAGAGGGCAGTATGGAGTAGCGGTGCAGGCTTGGAGTCCCGGAGGGTGCTGCGGACCCCCCACCCCTACCCCACCCCACCCCACCCCACCGGTGAGCCCTTGGCAAGATACTTCCTCTCTCCGAGCTTCCATATCATCATCTGGGGAATGACGTGCTAGACCCCAGGGGTCCCGAAGGCAGCTCCCCTATTTAATACCGGATGACTCTATGGCCATGCTGGTTTGGACAATACACATTTGGAGGGGAAAACAGGGAGGATTCATAGAACATGGAAACCCAGCTTAGCGGGTGTGTCATGCCTTTCAGATTTCTGGGTTCAGAGAGGGATTCAGGTCACCTCTTGGGATGGAGCTCCATCCCAAGGAGTTACAAGGAAGTGAGGACTCACAGGAACTTCTTCAGCCTTGAATCAAGGAAACATTTACGTCTCTCATGCCATGACTGAGTTTCATGGTCCCGGTTTCTCTTTGGTCCTGTTTGCAAGGCTCTTGTTCTCCTGGGGATGACATTCAGACTCCCCATGAGAAATGGTCCTTTGACCTGTCTGTCACTCTAGACTCAATGCCCGTAATGGAGGGCATCTGGAGCCCGCCCACTTTCGGGGAGTTGGCCAGCCTTTGAAATAGCTGGCGTCCAGGCATTGAATCCGGGTTGGGTGGACGGCTCCACTCCTGCTGCCCCATGCAACTCTTCACTCTGGTGCCGAGCATCCGCCAGGGGCTAGAGAAACGCTGGTTCCTCTCCTTGGGTTCAGAGGGTCAGCCTTATGAACCCAGCTCCTGTCACCTGCCACACAGCAGCTCACATACACATAGTCCTTCCTCCCTTCCTCTTTCTTTTATAGCATCTAATTTAGATGCAGCAAAGGGCACTAGTCCTAGGTGCACAACTTGGTCAAGTTTTGACATGTATATACCCACATAACCAGCCCTCCCCAACTGAGATGGAACAGCTTCATCCTAACACCCCAGAAAGTGCCCTTGCACCACACGCAGGGGTAAGGGCCACCTGACTTTGGTTACCATGGACCATCACGTGCCTCTCCTTTAAATTCATATAAATGGAAACATAGATGCCATCCTCTTCTGTGTCTGGCTTCTTTTGTTCAGTATAATGCCGTAACCATATTTGCCAGAGTTCTGTTATTAGACGTTCAGGCTCTTTCCATCGATCACTATTATGGACCACCTGTTCTCAGTGTGGCTGCCAGTGCTCTGATATCCCCACCAAGGAGGATGCTTCCAGTGTCCCCAAAGCCACTTTCACCAAGAAAGTCCAAGAATCCCCATGGTTCTCAAAGAAAGAGGAAAAATCCCTCCCTAACACCTATGTGTCTTAGCAATGATGCTAGGGTCCCATGACTTCCAACACTGCTTCACCTTTGGTCCCAGATACACTTCATGGTGAGTGGGGTTGGGGGTCATTGCACTGTCCTCTCAACCTCTGATGTCTCTGTCCTTCCAGTCCTTCCCAGAATGACCCCCTTCCCAGCCCCTGCACCACATGCCCTGTGCAAATCATCACACCACATGGACACTTGCAGAATGTCTACCTCCTTGCTCAGTAGATATGTCCAGATGTGATGACAACCCTTTAACTCAGCTGGGAAGTTTGCTCTATGAATTTTGGGTATTTTTTTCGAGTCAGTGCCCAGACATGGTGCTCATACAGTGTAATGCACTGATGAAGGTATGTAATAGGCCCACTGTGACTTCAAATTGGATCACACCTGCACTTCTGTCTTCAGCTGTATGCAAAACAGGATATCATACAGGACTTTTCCTGTTGCCCCAGAACTGGCAGTTATGGCCCGAGGCTGAGGGCAGAAGGTGTTAAGTACCCTACAGTTCTAAGGAAAACCACTGACACCTGGGGTCACACATCTTCCTAGGGGGCTTCCTAGACTGACAGAATCATCTCTGTGCCCCTGGTTGCCATATCAACTCATCACACCCTTGTCCTACAAGGAGACAGATTTGAGCAGAAAAAGGTTGTAGAAATGGGTGGGCTTGATGGGGAGGTGAAATGGAAGGGTCCTCTCCTCAAAGCCAAGGGTGGGGATTCTGAGAAAACCATGTGAGGAATGGGAGCTTGCAAGAAGGGGAGGCTAACACCTCCTTCCTGGATGGGGGATCTTCTAGGTAGCAGGTCAGCTGATCAGGAGAAGAGGGGATTGGAGAGAGCAGATGGTAGAGATGGGACATAGCAGTGAGGCAGCAAGGAGGTCCCAAGGATGTGAGATCACAAACATAGTGTCAAAGTGGCAATTGCCCAAGACATTTCCAACCTCAGGCACTCACCAAACCCAGGGCCAGCCCTCCCCTAAATTCACAGAGGTCAGCTTACCAAACCAGAGGCCTCTTCTCTCTGACAAGCTTCCTCTTGGTGGCTCTTGGTGGCCCTTACTGCTGCTGACTAATCAACCCTGAAGCCATTTCAATTTGTTAAGGAAATCTTAATAATGAGAAGAAGGCAAAGCAGAGAAGGATGGGGTCTGGGTGGCTCACTCCCAGGAGGCGGCAGGGACTTTGAGCGTCATGCGTCATGGAGGACGACACGGGGTGGGTTCTCTGCCAAGTCCCCAACTCCCATCCCTGGGAATCATGACCTTCCCTGACAGCTGCTTGACTCAAACAGCCCACTCAAACATTCTTCTCGGGATAAAGAAGGCTGGGTTTCCACATCTAGAAATGGAGAGAGTCGGCAGCTTTTAAGTAGTGGTTTCTTTGGTGGCAATAAAATTCTACTGTAGCTATTACTACCGTGATGTGGGACTATCATTGAGTTAGTGACCCTCTCCTCTGGGCTCTCAGAACATTTCACATACAGCTCTACTTCTGTGCTCTGCACAGTGCCTGGTGATTCACAAACACCCCATTCTCTACCCTTCCTCCCCTCCCCAGTCCCTGCACTTAGAGGGCTCTCAGATCATGGGAGTTAACACACCCATCTTCATGTACCTGCTCCAGACTGGCACACGGTTGATCCTCAGGGGGGTTTGCTGCATTGAATTCCATGATGGAATAAGAAACGGATACTTTCCCGAATTTTATTTATAAAGCCACTATGTACCAGATGTACTAACTAGACTTTGTGCTTCTTGGCGACAGCTCAGTGACTTAAAACAGCAAGCGTGGACTTCTTATTCCTATGACATGTGGCTGCTGTGTGTGGCTGGGGCTCTGGCTCTGTTCTCTGTGTCTTCTTGCTCGCATGGCACGGCACCTGCTGTGGCCTGGGAGGGATTTTCCCGCGGCCAAGCAGGGAGAGCCAGAGGCTCAGCCCGACCACCTCTGTTACTCTGTGTGGTGGAACCAGATGGCACTTCTGCTCACTCTTCATGGTCGAGCCTCCCGTGGATGGAGGGGGGACACCTAACACTCTAAGTCATAAGTCACATCACAAGGACAGGCATGTGTCATCACCCAGGGGAAGGAGTGAAAAGTGGCGAAGAATAAGACAACTACCACACCACAGAGTAGCAAAACAGGCAGGCTTTAGAAAAAAATTATTATTATGGTTAGAACACTAAACACACCATCTACCCCCTTAGCAGATTTTTAAAATATACAGTACAGTATTGTATCAACAGGTACAATGTTATAAGCAGATGTTTGGAACTTCTCATCTTGCACAACTGAAATTTTATGCACATCAATAAACATATAAAGAAAAGGTGGTATATACATGCAATGGAATATTTTATTTGCCCTTACACAGAAGGAGGTCCTGCCATATACAGAACCATGGGTGAGCCTTGTGGACATAGAAGGACAAATGTTACATGGTTCCACTTACATGAGGTACCTAAAATAGTCAGAATCATTGATGAAAAGAGTAGGATGGTGATTGCCAGAGGCTGGGTTGGGGAAGGGAGAAGAAAACAGAGAGTTGCTAATCAGATAGTTTTTCAAACAGCAATTAATTTGTTTTTAGAGCATTAGTTAGAGCATTAATTAGTTTTTCCAAATAGCTTAAAAACCCAATATTTATGATCTCTCTGATATGAGGAAGTTGAGAGGCAATGTGGGGGGGGGTAGGGTTGGGGGTAGGAAAGGAATAAATGAAACAAGATGGGATCGGGAGGGAGATAAACCATAAGAGACTCTTAATCTCACAAAAAAAAAACCTGAGGGGGTAGGGGTAGGGGGTAGGGAGAGGGTGGTAGGGTTATGGACATTGGGGAGGGTATGTGCTATGGTGAGTGCTGTGAAGTGTGTAAGCCTGAGATTCACAGACCTGTACCCCCGGGGCTAATAATACATTACGTGTTAATAAAAAAAAATCCCCCAATATTTATATTTCATCATCCAAACAAAATTTCATGTATTCATGAGGATACTACAAATACTGTAAGGCAAAGCATGCTCTCCCCAACCCAAACACATGCACTTCTTTCTGAAACCTTCTCTAGCCATGAACCAGGAAAGGAAAACCATTGTCACTTAGAGCTCTGAGCCACCAGGTTCCAAAAACCCTGTGTTTCCTGCTTGTGTTAGATCAGAAATGCACTGGGTCACACGTGTGCACATTCTTAACTTGGCTCACCCAAGATAAAAATCTTTGCTGACTTAAGCGAACCAACTCCTCTCCTTTGCAAATTGGGTTTAAAAATTCGATCAGGGGTCAGTGTGATTTAGGAGTTCCCACTCCAAACCGGACAGTTGGAACATGAATGACATTTGCAGAGCACGGAAGGATTTGAACACGATCAAACCCATGACTCCCTAGACTTCATAATGATATAGGATTTGTGACCGCAAGTCTTCGAGAATAAAGCCCCAGTTGAGATGCTGCCTGTGGGATGTGCGCTATGATCGAAATGGTAGGGGTTAGACATTGTATCACCATGAGCTCGTAAGCCCATAGCCCAGACCCCGGACTCCCCGATCAACAACTGTTCATGTTGAATTGGTAGCCTCCCAGACATACCACAGGCTCCAATGATCTAAGCTCAAAACCAGAATTCTCTTTGTGATGAATACGGTATTTTCAGGCTTGACCTAATAGCAACTCTTAAAATGATATTCTGTCCCATTTGCAAGTTACAGTTCCAGCTTTACTTTTATTTTTACTTTATTATTATTGTTATTTTTACATATGCGAACTCTGTGCCTGGACCCAAAAATGAGGAGCTGGAAAGTAGTTTGGAAAACACTTTCTCCCAACCCTTCTAGAGTCTTCCTTGTGGAGGTCTACCCCATCTGGACAGTTAGATCCCAAGATTTACAGGCTGGGGTATGACTTCTAAGGCAAGGGCCTCTGTCATGACTCCCGAACCCTTCTCTGTCCTGGTGACACACCCCAGGACTCCCACCGGTTGCTCCCCCTCTCCTGAGCACACGGAGATGTTCTGGCTGCACCGTTTTCTACTCCCCAAGGCTACTCTCCTGGACCTCCATGAGCTGGTTCTGGAGAAGGGCAATCTTTTGCGCAAGAGTGATGTGATGACACGTCTGGGGGTTGCGGGAGGAGCAGATGGGGCCAGGGCAGCAGGGACAGGTAACAAGAAGATAAACACAGTCAGATCCAAAGACTTGAGGCCTCTACAGGTTCTGACATATCCTTCCTGGCCTTTCCTCCTAGTCGATTCTGGAAACATCGCTGTGGGGGTGGGGCCGTGGGTGGTGGGGTCGGGGGAGTGGCAGGGGGGAGGGGCTCACACAGTCTCCCAACCTCTTGCTCCTGCCTTCCTGATGCAGGGTCATTCACCTTCGTGCCTTCTCCCTATCACTACCTGCAAAACTTCCCTTTCCCTGCACAGGCCAGACAAGGGTTTTTATTTTTCATCTCATTAGAGACGACACAGATTATATAAACAAACATGTTCATGCATTTTTACATAGGGGGAATGTGGCTTACGACACACGTGAACAGTGGGGCATGACATTTCAGAGATTTCCAGTGTAGGCTGCATGGTTGTCATGGATAAATGGCAAATTAGCAAAAATGTGTCATGTACTTACACAGGAGAGGTGATCGGACCCAAACGAAGCTCTCAGAGGGTTCTTGGGGTTCCCAAGCTCTCCCTGAGCCGGTGGGGCCTTCCAGGTTAATATCGGTGGGAGGCAGGGCTAGGGGTAGCACAACTATCTGGCTGGACCAACGAAGACCTTCCTTTCCTCCTCACCCAGGCTCAGCCATGCCCATACCTCCCACCTCCTGGCACTCGGCCCTGACCCCACGCCCCCTCACGCCATCCACCTGTGCCCACTTGCCCCCCTCCCTGCCTCCAGCTGAGCCTCTGTCCAAAGGGATAGCATTGCAGAGCCACTGAAGCAAAGGTGAAGGCTGGGAGAAGCACATAAGTATTTTCCAGATGTGGCATTTTCCAGGAACTGGGAGGAGCTCATTGGAGAAGTCCTAGTCTCTACCCACAGTTGTTCTGGACTATCCCCTGAGTGTGCATTGGCTACCCAGGGAGGGACAAAGTCTGTCTTGGTGCCCATGACCCTGAGGTTCCTGGGCACTCACCTCAGAGGCTCACAGTCCACCCTTCTTCAACAGACCCTTGAGGCTTTATTATCATAAACCGAGTGCCGTCCCCCATCAAAAGCAAGAAGCAAACTTCCACTCCTCTACAAGCCAACTGAGACCTCCTGCTCCCCCGTGGAAGGCGTGTATGTGGAACTCACTCGATCCGCAGGCTCCCCATAGAAGACTGGGCACTGTTTGCAGAGGTGTTTGGCGATGTGCTTTCGGAAGAACACGGAGAGGTACCTTCTGAACTTCTCTCCCACAAAGGCGTAGATGATGGGGTTGACACAACAGTGCGTCATCCCAAGGGTCTCCGTCACCTGCATGATTTGGTCGAGCTGACTGGTGCTCTGACAGTTGCTCACATTAAAGGACTCCTGGAAGGTGCTCAGGAGAAGCACAATGTTGTTGGGAGCCCAGAAAAGAAAGTAAACAATCATGATCACAAAAATGAGCTTCACCGCCTTGTGCCTCTTCTTTTCGTTTCGGCACCGAAGCAGGGTCTTGAGGATGGCCGAGTAGCAGACGACCATGACGAGCAGGGGCAGGACCAGGCCCAAGATGCTCCTCATTATTGTATGGAAATTCTTCCATGCTTTTGGAAATTGAGAGCTGCACAAGGTAATTTCATTTTCCTCTTCTAGTCCCCCGAAGACGATCCCGGGGAGAGCGGCGAACACGGCCACCGCCCAGGTGACTCCACTTGTCAACACCCCAAAGGTGACCGTCCTGGCCTTTAATGCAAACACAGCATGGACTATTGCCAGGTACCTGTCGATGGTCAAGAGGATGATGAAGAAGTTTCCTCCAAAATACCCAATGTGATACAGCCCGGTGAATGACTTACACATCACCTCCCCCAAGAGCCACCCGTGCACAGCGTAGTGGGCCCAGAACGGGATGGTGAGAAGGAAGAGCAGGTCGGAGATGGCCAGATTGAGCAGGTAGATGTCAGTCATGCTCTTCAGCCTTTTGCAATTGATGAGGATGAGGACGACCAGCATGTTGCCCACGAAGCCAAAGACGAACACCAGCGAGTAGAGCGGAGGCAGAAGCCCAACTACGTTCTGTCTCACGTTGTTCTTCTGACAGGGCATGCTGTAATCATAGTCATAATTGGTGGTGGGTTCTTCATTGCTGGCCTGGATATTGGATGTAAACAGAGAATGCGACGTGGACTGCACGTTGTAGCCGGCCTGGGCAAACGTGCCATTGTCACCCATCTTTCTCCGTGCTGTAATCAGAGAACAAAGTGATAGCATGCAACGTAACCCTGCTGTTCCCACGCTTAAAAAGATCCTTGCTCTGGGTCAGTGATGGCCTGGTCTTTGTCTCTGCTGGCTGATCACTTCCCTTTATTCCTGGGAGCAGACGCTAGCTGTCCCCCCACCAGCTGTTTCTCAACATCCTGGGCCTTCCCAGAGGACCAGACTCTCATGGTACAGTTCCCTGTGCCTCTCTACCTCCTCTGCAGGGGAGGTGGCGGGGTGGGGGGGTGGGTAGGGAGAACGCGGGCTGGTGACCCATTCCCAGAAGACAACAAGGAAGGACATTCTTTGAGCGGGCCTCTGAGAATGCTTTTCTCTGACAGGAGAGATGCTGCAGAAACCCGGGCCTGCCCCTTTCACTTCTGGAGGCTGCCTTATGAAGGCTTGGTGTTTGGGACCCTGAAGGAAAGACTCAGAGTGGAGCAAAACCAGACAGTGTCCCAACGCCACCAAGTCATAAGCCCAACCTTGAACTGCTTATGAACTGCTCAACTCGTTCTCTGATTTCTTGTGATGTGAAAAGTAACAAGCCCTTGTTTTTAAGCTACTGTGAGTTCCATGTTCTGTTACTTGCAGCTGAACACCTTCTAACTAGCTCTCAATTCTGCCTCCACCTCCCCGACAAAGCTTCCTGGGTGAGGTTGCCATGACAACCCAACTACCAAATGCCCCAGCTCTGCTTCAGCTTCATCCTCGATGAGCGTTGGATCCTTCTGCTAAGTTCTTCCGTTTAAAACTCATTTGCCTTCTGGGAAGTGCGTGCCTACCTCGTGCCTCCTTATCCACTTGCTTCGTTGGTGTCCACTTCCTCTGCCCTCCCTGGGAGAACCTCCGGGCGAGATCCTTGGCTGCCATGTCTTTTCCTGCCACCTCTTTATTCTCGACCCCAAGTTCTTGCTGAGTCATGTTGTCTAATCTTGGGAATTTAGGCGCCCTGAATGCCAACGCATCCCAATGCTCTGCCTTCCGGTCCCACCTTTCAACCTCTACGTCTCAGAGCTGAATTTCCCATTGCCTCCTGCATGGCTTCCCATGGGTTTACCTATTCAACCAGCATTTACTGAGCACCTACAGTGAGCTGAACTCTGTTCTATACTACTGTCCTTATCATTGTCATGTGAATTCTACCTCATAAACACCTCCAGGCTCACCTCCTCTGCACCTCGGTCAGCTGCCACTGTCTTGGCTTAGACCTTCCCCATTTCCATCATTGCTGTGGTCTTGCCTTGCTTGTGGCTTATTCCTGACCACTTCAACCTGTCTTCCTCAACACTAGCAATGGGATTGTGTGCTTCTCAACTGAAAACCGCAGTGGTCCTACACATTGTAGGTGGCAGGACCTCAAAGGCAATGATCAGACCATTCGTCAGTCTTTTCTGTCTTTCTTCCTTCCTTCCTTTCTTTTTTTTTTAAAAGATTTTATTTTATTTATTTGACAGAGAGAGAGAGAGAGAGCACAAGTAGGCAGAGCAGCAGGCAGAGGGAGAGGGAGAAACAGACTTCCCGCTGAGCAGGGAGCCTGATGAGGGGCTCAATCGCAGGATTCTGGGATCATGACCTTAGCCACGAAGGTAGACGCTTAACCAACTGAGGCACCCCTCATCAGTCTTTTCTATGCTCACTTCTCAAACCCCAGGTCCTGTGCTCCCATCCCAGCCATCTTCCATCCATTTTCCTGCAAACTCACCTGCTTCAGTGGTTTTGCATAAGTTTGCCCTCTGCCTAGAATGCCTGGTGAACTCCTAGTCTTCCGCCAGTACCTCTTGCTCAAATTCCCCTTCTCTGTGAAGCCAAACCTCCTCTGCTAACGAATCACTCCAATCACCTCATAACATATGCCTCTAAACAAGCCCTTATCACACGATCTCCCCCACACCGTGTGCCCCTTGAAGTCCAGATCATCTTTCTGTTTCCAGCTCTGACAATATAGCATCTGGCTAAAGGAGGCACCAATAAATGTTAATTGAAGAAATTCATGAAAGTCTTTATGCTGAGTATAACATCTAACATCATTAGACTTGATTCTCAAGAATATTCTTTTTTTTTCTTTCCTGGTAGTAACCGTGAATTGGTTTTTATCTTTGTACACACTTTATTCTCCAATTTCTCTTATGATCCATACATTTCATAGATCTTGCATTTCACTAAGCCAGATTCTTGGAAATCTGCTGCCACTAAATAAGACTTCTACTCCAGCTCCCGGGGGATGGGGAGGAGAATGTACCCACCTCAAGAATTACATCTATGATCATTAATTGAATGCTTCTTAAGCTTCAGGTGCTGCATTAAATACTGTGCATGAATTAGTTTAATATTTGCAAAACTTTTGTGAGCAAGTATTTTTATATTTTACAAGTGAAGAAATTCAAAATTTAAGCATGGGCAAGTTAAAAGTCTTTCCTAAATTCACAAAACAAGTAATAGCTGAGCTGGATTTTGAACCTGAGGCTATTCTGTGATGAAAGACCCCAGGAGCTCCAATCTCCAGGCTGGGAGAGCAGAGGTAGACATGGAATAGGTAGTGATTTTCTAGGTAGGCATGGAGCCTTGCACTTCTTTGGCATGTAGACTTAAAAGCCACACATTCACCCCCATAGCATGCCCCACATATGCATGCAAAAGTGTGAACATGTGTGCATGTGAACACACACACACACACACACACACACAAATAAGCTCCACAAGGGCAAAGAACTTTGTGTTGCAATGAAGTATCTTGATGCCCCAGAGCCCAATCTGGCACTTAAAGCCTGCTAAATAAGTATCATTTCTGTAAGTGAGTGACAGAGATCCAGCAGGCTGCAAGTTGCCAGAAAACACAATGGTCCACTGTGGACTAGCTCTGGGGTAATCCAGTGGGAGACCGTATAAAAACTAAGATACTGGGGATCCTTGCACACAGCCCCTTATGTGCAGCATACCCTTGGGGCTGTTCTGTAACCGACCACAGGACTGGCCTCCTCATCTGGATGGGAAAGTGTGGACTGGACCTGTGTTTCTCAAATGCTGGGCTTTGGTATCACATAGGAAGTCTGTCAGTCAGAAATGCATGCTCAGACCCTCTGGTGATTCAGATCGGGGGTGGGGTGGGGTGGGGAAAGGGTAGGGTTCGAGGGGGCCAATTGCCCTGACCATTTCCACCATGTGTTCTCTCTACATTGCTGTTTACCTGCACTGGCTTCTCAACTACCAGCCACCTCCTCCTCCACGACTTCTCCCCAGTCACTCCTGCACACCAAGCTCCTGGCACAGCAGATGCTTATAAGGTGTCACTTTCAAGTGTCAGGACTCATCCTGAATTGATTAGAAGCTGCCTCTCAGAGAAAGAGATTCCTCAAGAGGCCCATTTTGGTTCAGGGCTTGGACCATCACGTATACAGACTGTGAAGGGGGAGGGGCAATATTTGGGATAGAAAGTTCCAGCTCTTTAAAGCCCTAGGGGGCTGGGAGGGGCGGAGTGAGAGGAGCAGCAGCTGAGAGAAGCTTGAGTGTCCTTACACTTTGTGACTGTCTTCTTTAGTACTCTGTCCTCTCACGTGAGCCCTGTGGGGTGGTCTTACCCTGCTCTGCACTTGTTCACTGCCACCTGGGTCTCTTCAACATTTATGGTGCAGACACCACCCTCCAGACTTTTCTCCCCCAACACCATCCCCCAAGGTCCTAAGCTCTGCAACCTTCATGGCACTCCCAGGCCCTGCATCTCCAATGTTGGGATGCTTTGAGCCTGTGATTCATAAAGGAATGGAAAAAACACCCACAACTCACCAGTGAATGGCTTCTCCCAAGTGGCACAGGAGGGTCAGGCTTCTCAGCAACTGAACCAAACAGATCTGGAGGTAGAAACTTGGTGTGCAGAAGTAGGAAATAATATTTCCTGCAGAAGAGGAAGGCGGAGATACAACAGCAAGTAATGGTAAAGATTTGAAAAAAAAAAAAAAAAAGAATGATATAGTTCTTCTTTTCCAGCCAGGAACATTGTACACTAGGTTGAGGTCTCCAGAGTAATATTAATTTTGAAATCTTACTTATGCAACCATGAGTGTGAGTCAGGCAAACCCTGTACATCTGTCCTCTGTCTAACGACTCTGGGCTTCTTTATCTTGTGGGTCTCTATATCCGGCAATCTTCTCTCTTCTGCCAGTGATAATTTGCATGAAATGAGCACAACAGAACTCCATTTTCCAGAGGATAAATGCTAACAGCAGGGCTGTTGGTGATGGTGGAGAAAACAGAATGAGTTTTATGACCATGCACACTGGTGACATTATGGAATTGGGATCTGATTGGAATTTTTCTTTTCTTTTCTTTTTGTAGGTGATGTTTACTGAAAAGGAAATGCAAAATGGTCTCTTGTATCAGAGATGTCCTTAGCAAGAAGGGCCTCAGTTACTATAGGTTCCACTCCCCAGAAAGAAGTTTTTCTAAAAGAAAATACCAAGGAGATTCAGGGAGGATGGTGGCATAGGAAGCACCAGAAATCTCTCTCCCCACCCAGACAATTGCCCTGACAGAATCTGTCTGATCTAACTATTCTGGAATCTACTGAAGGCCTGCAACTGTCAGGAGGCTTGGATGATCAATTACAGTTAACTTTGGTCAATTTCAGCTTTTGACACAGTAGCAGCTACCCATCCCCCACAACCTCGTCTTGATACATGATGTGTAAAAGTACTTCTGCAACACCAACAACCAAAAGAGGTAAGAACAGAGCCATACAAGATCAGAGTTTTGTGGGTTGTTAAGCTGTGTGATATTAAGCTGGTATAAATTTAAATTAAAATGTTCTAATTATGCTACCCCCCATGGTAACCACAAAGAAAATAGCTTTAGAACATATACAAAAGGAAATAAAAGTGAATTTAAGCATTTTATTACCACACACACACACACACACACAGACAGTAGTGCAGGAAATGAGGGACAAAAAAGCCATAAGTATGCACATAGAAAAAAAATGGCAAAATGACAGAATTAAGTCTCTCGTTATCAGTAATTACTTTAAATGTAAATGCATTAAATTCTCCTATCAAAAGATAGAGAATAGTAGAATGAATAACAAAACAAAACATGTTCTAACTATATGTTATCAACAAGAGACTCATTTTTGATCCAAACACACAAATATGTTGAAAGTGAAAGGATGGAGAAAATATTAACTAAAAGATGTGAAACAAAAGAGAGCAGGGATGACTATACTAAGATCAGACAAAATAGACTTTAAATCGAAAAAGATTACAAGACACAAAGACAGATATTACCTATTAATAAAGGGCTCAATACAGCCAGAAGATACAACAATTACAAACATTGACACCTAGTGACAGATCATCAAAATATATGAAGCAAAAACTGACAGGACTGAAGGGGGGAAACAGACAGTTGCACAATAATAGTTGGAGATTTCAACACCACATTCTCGATAACGAACAGAACCACCAGATGAAAGATAAATAAGGAAGCAGAGGGTTTCAAGAACACAATAAGCCACCTGGATGTGGCAGTCAGATATAGGATACTCTACCCAAGAGTAAGAGCACACACAAATGTTTCTAGGACATTTTTCAGGAGAGGCTCTATAGAAACTAGATAGACAACTTCTCAAAAAAAGTAAAGATTAACAACTGTTGATGAGGATGTGGAGACACTGAAATTCTTGTGTGTTCTTGTGGAAATGTAAAATGGAAGAGCTGCTGTGCAAAACAGTATAGTGGTTCCCCCAAAACATAAAAATAGAATTATTATGTGATCCAACAATTCTATTCTGGTTGCATACTCAAAAGAACTGAAAGCAGAGTCTTGAAGAGATATTTATATACCCACATCCATAGCCATATTATTAGTCACAATAGCTTAAACATGAAAAAAATCCAACTGTCTACCCACAGAATAGATGAGAAATGTATATGCATGCAATGGGATGTTATTCAGTCTTAGGAAGGAGATTCTGATATCTGTTACAACATAGAAGATCCTTGAGGACATTATGCTGGGTGACATAAGCCAGTCACAAAAGACTGGATGATTCCACTTACATGAGATACTTAGTTAAAACCATAGAGACAGAAAATAGAATGACTTCCAAGGGCTGGGGTGAGGGATTAATAGGGAGTTAGTGCTAATGGGTACAGAGTTTCAGTTTTACAAGATGAGGTAAATTCTGGAGGTGGGTAGTGTTATGGTTGGCAACATTTCTTTTTTTTTTTTTTTAAAGATTTTATTTATTTATTTGACAGACAGAGATCACAAGTAGGCAGAGAGGCAGGCAGAAAAAGAGGAGGAAGCAGGCTCCCTGCTGAGCAGAGAGCCCGATGCGGGGCTCTATCCCAGGACCCTGAGATCATGACCTGAGCTGAAGGCAGAGGCTTTAACCCACTGAGCCACCCAGGTGCCCCAATATTTCTTTTTTTAAATATATTTTTTAAGACTTTATTCATTTATTTGACAGAGATAGAGATCACAAGTAGGCAGAGAGGCAGGCAGAGAGAGAGGGGGAAGCAGCCTCCCTACTGAGCAGAGAGCCCAATGCGGGGCTCAATCCCAGGACCCTGAGATCATGACCTGAACCAAAGGCAGAGACTTAACCCCCTGAGCCACCCATGTGCCCTGGATGGCAACATTTCAAGTGTGTTTAATGCCATTGAATTATAAACTGAAAAATAGTTAAAATGGTAAGATTTTATGTTTTATGAACATAACACATGTTATATTTATTTTACCACAATAAAAAAAGAAAAGGAAAATATAAATCACCACTAACAGCACAAATCCTGCAATTGAGGCATCTATACTTGGGAATATTCCTCAGGTCCCGCAGGGAAAATTGAGCCATCTGAGTTGGCTCCAGACAACTGGAATTCTGGAATTCAGCAGATCTCGGGTGAGGATCCTTATGCTGTAGCCTTGGCAATTTTCTAAGCTTTGATTTCCCCAGCTATAACATAGGAATAATAAGGCCTCTGGGGTCTGTGGGTTGACATGGATAAAAAGCAGCTAGTACAGCATCTGGTATGAAGTAGGCACTCAATAGATAGCTAATAGTAGCTAACAACAACAACAATAAAATTCTCAGTGCAATCCAGGGGTTCGTTCTGGATTTCTATTTGTTGTAGCCATGTATCCTGCATAAGACTTGGTTTTTGTGCGAAGCAAAAGGGCCTCAGGTTTTTCCTTAGAAGATAGCTTCTTGCTTGATCAGGAACATAAAAAGTTCCCCAGTTGTCTCCTAACGTGATTTCTGAGTGGGGGTCTGAAGGGTCTTTCTGAGACTTCAATAGTCAAGACCCTGGAATTTTGTACTTGTTAATTTCTGTCTTCACACTAAACATCACTGACTCCAGCCCTGTGATTTTTATAAACAGAGAGGCACAGAGATAAGGGGTGGCAGAGCCAGGATTTGAATGTCTGGTTTATTTCTGGTACAGGGGACAGATGGCACACTCGGCCACCTGTTTTGAAGACACAGTGTAAGGCTGAGTGTATGTACAGAAGGGTAGGCAGGGTTAAAAGAATCAATAGGTGGGTGAGGTGTCCAAAGATTAGTGGGAACTGTTACCCAATGTTTCAAGGGTCGAAGCATAAATATCTCCTGAGCCCTGTTGAGAGCTGAAGGTAGAAAGATACAGCTGCTGCTGGAACTTCTGCAGGGCAGGAGAGCAGGAGCAGAAGTCCTCTGACCTCCTGCCGGTGCCTGACCCAACAGAAAAAGGGAGCAGTGAGGGTACAGGTGATGTAGCCTGTAGGTGTCAGCTTCCTGGAAATCAGAGTAGATCTGGGGGAGCATGACTAATAACCACTCAACTATCATGTCAAACTTTTTTTTGGTCACTCTGTTCTTACCTGGTCCATGCAGATAGTTTAAAAATTGGGAACCAGGGTAAGTACACCTTAGGATTCTTTATGCATATGGAGAGTTAGGAACGATGCTTTTCCAGGAGTTTGAGAGCATCATATTCACCTGCTGGCACTGGGTGGATGGGTTCTGAAATTCTCAGTGTGGAAGATAGGTACAGCCTTTTGAGCAGACTTGGGGGAAAATGTGTCACCAGCCTCCTATATCAATAGACCAGCCTATCATGGCTGTCACCTTAAGGTGACCTTGGGCAGGGATAAGGGGACACTTTGTTCTATAAACCAATAAAATAAAAACAGATCACACTCCCTGAATGAAGAGGGAAGAACCAGACCAACACCATCCATGAGAAGGTTAAGATTCTTGTTTATCTGTACTCTGAAGGTCAATAGCGAGTTGGGGGTTAGATCATTGACACTGAAAGGTGGGTTTATTCTAAGAACCTCTCTCCCCTTGCACAGATGCCGATATTTAGCTAAATGAAAACATGGGGAAAAGTGT
This sequence comes from Mellivora capensis, assembly GCA_004024625.1. Lineage (NCBI taxonomy): Eukaryota > Metazoa > Chordata > Mammalia > Carnivora > Mustelidae > Mellivora > Mellivora capensis. The sequence continues at coordinate 74,897 of PISX010004012.1, forward strand.
AGCTGGAAAGAGTTGCTGCCAAGGCAAGAAGACAGGAAATGTTTATCAACAGCCTCAGACTATAGTGATGACTCTCCTTGTAACTAACTCCCTTACTGATCTGTGATGGATTTGTTTAGTTGACACCTTTAGAAGATAAATTCTTGCCTTTTTTTTTCAACACAGATGCTTTGGTTGATTGTGGTTTTATGGTTTTCATGCTTCCTGTGACCTATTAAAATAGATCAGTGAGTTCTAGGATTTTACATCTTCAATTTTGGTTAAAAACATCGATCTGGACTAATATGATACCCCCAGAAAGAACCCAGCTATACATTCCTACATGCTCTGGTCATGTTTCTGTAATAAAAAGAATACAAATTATTTCCATTATTGTTCCAAGTGACAAAGTAACACAACAGCAAGAAAGCCCAGAAACTCAAATGGTTTTTGGGAAGGGAAAGTGTCAAGGAGCAGAAGATAGGCATGAATTTCTCTCTCCTCCTCTAAGTTCATCACCATCTCCAGTGAACCAAGAGTGACAAGGATATGTAATTAAGAAAAAAAAGAAATAAAAATGTCATAAAAACAGGTAATTTAAGTCTCTATTAGCTGAGAGTGTGAAAGTAGTAGATGTGATGTTTCTATTCCTTGAGACCAAATCAACTTTGGAAAATAAAGGTGAAGTCAAGATCTCTAAAAACATCCACTTGCTGAAAACCCCTCTCAAGTGACTTAAGAGGATATTGTTTGAACCCTGTAGTGGGGAGATAAACTTGTGTTCTTCTACAGCCCTTGTGTATCTTCTACAAGATAATCCTGTGCTTTTTCAACTACTCTGTGACTGGACTCAGACCTTAGCCTTGGAGATGGCCTGCTCTAGAGAGGAAGCTGTGGCTGGGGATGGGTCAGGACACGGTACTTGGAAAGTATTTTTAGAGACCCTCTAAGACATGGCAGCAGTGGTGGAGGCTGATTCTGGGGAATCAGAAGTTAGGATTCACTGTCACCACCATCACTTGCCCTCCCCCAAGGCATGGTGAGTAGGAGGAGGATGGGGTGACCGCCTACAGGATGAGGTTTCAGACATGGCATTAGAAGACATAGCTACTCTTCTCCCACCTCTGACATCATTTGAGTGTGGCTTCTGAGGTGTCCCAGGGAGGGGTACTATGCTGTAGCCATCTGAAAAGAGCTCAAATAGTGTTCGTTGCAGATTCTGGTGGCATGAGAAGAAACCCACAAATCTGGATGTGGCAGAGATTCTGATTGGAGGGTGTGACTGACGCCTCACCCTGAGTGGGCATGGGTGATAGAAGATAGATCCTTCCCAAGTATGGCTAGTTGAAGATTTGCCCAATTGCTGTGGGCTTTGCAAGAACCATAAATACTTGGTGGTGGGAAAAGGACAAGTTTGGGGAGGACAAATATATATGCAACACATATAGATATATATACACACATATATGTATATATATTAAGGTAAATGCATGCTGAAAGCAAAGGTTGGTTCTTTAAAAAGATCAACAAAATTGACAAACCTCCATGCTAACTGTGAAAAAAAGAAAAGACATAAATAACTAAAATAAGATGAAATTACTAGTGAATTTACAGAGTAAAAAAGATTATAAAAGAATATTATATACAATGTACACTAACAAATTCAATAATGTGGACAAATGAAACAAAATGGACAAATTCCTAGAAACATATAAGTTACCAAAAAGTGACTCAATAAGAAATAGAAAATCTAAGAAGTTGTGTAAAAAATAAGGAGATTAAATCAGAAATTAAAAAAAAATTTCCCAATAGATAAATGCCCAGGACTGGGTGGCTTCACTGGTGAGTTCTACCAAACATTTAAAGAAAAATTAACATCAGTATTTCTCAAACTCTTCTCAAAAATAGAAGAGGAGGGGACACTTTCTAACACATTCTATGGAATAAGAATTACCCTTTTAGTAAAGCTGGACAAAGACACCACAGGAAAACTGCAGACTAATATCCTTTATGAATATAGAGGCAAAACTCTCAACAAAATACTAGTAAACTGAATCCAACAGCACATTAAAAGAATTATACTCCATGGCCATGTAGGATTTATCCAAATAATCCAAGGGTGGTTCAATACAGGAAAAATCAGCCAATGTTACACACAACATTAACAGAATAAAGAAACAAATATGATCATCTCACTGGCACAGAAAAAGCATTTGACAAAATTCAACACCCTTCCATAACAAAAATGCTCAAAAAAGTAAGAATATAAGAAAACTGCCTCAACATGATAAAAGATTTGTGAAACCCCTTAAGCTAGTATCAGACTCAATGGTAAGAGACTAACACCCCACCTCCCCCCAAGATCAGGAACAAGACAAGGATGCCCACTTTCACCGCTGCTATTCAGCACTATACTGAAGTTCTAGCCAAAGCAATCAGGAAAGAAGAGGAAATAAAAAGAACTCAAATTGGATGGATGACATGGAACAGATGACCTGATCCTATATATAGAAAATCTCAAGGGATCCACAAAACTACCTCAAAGAAACAATAAACAAATTCAGCAAAATTACAGAAAATAAAATCAATAAACAAAAATCTGTTATGTTTTTATATACCAGCAATGAATAATCTGAAAAGGGAATTAAGAAAATTATTCCATTTACAGCAACATCAAAAAGAATAAAATACCTGGAAATAAATTTAAACAAAGGGGTGAAATACTTGTACACTGAAACCATAAAACATTGCAGAAAGAAATTAAAGAAGACTTAAATAAAATAGACAGGCAGTGGATATTCAAGGATTGTAACACTTAGCATTGTTGGGATGGCAGTAGTGCCCAGAGCTATCTTAAAGATATAATGCAATTCCTATATAAATTCCAATGGCTTTTGCAAAAATAGAAAAGCCCATCTTCAAATTTGTATGGAATTGCAGGGAGCCTTGAAGAGCCAAAACAATCCTTAAAAAATAATAATAATAATACCACCACCAACAAAAAACAACTTTGGAGGACTCCAGCTTCCCAATTTCAAACATACTACAAAGCTACATTAACTAAAACAGCGTGGTCCTGACATAAGGATAGACCTACTGATCGGTGGAATATAATGTAGAGTACAAAAATAAACTCCCACATCTGTTGTCAATTAATTTTCAACAAGAGTGTCAAGACCACTAATTAGAGAAAGAAATTCTCATCAACAAATGATGTTGGAACAACTGGATACCCACATGCAAAAGAATTAGGTTAGACCCCTTCCTCACATCATATACAAAAATGAACTCAAAGTGGATCAACAATGTAAATATAAGCGCTTAAAAGTGAAATTCTTAGAAGACAACATAGAGGTAAATCTTTATGACCTCTGATTTTGAATGAATTCTTAGATATGGCACCAAAAGCATGAGTGACAACAACAAAAAATAGGTAAATTGAACTTCATCAAAATTAAAAACCCTTGGAGCACTGGGTGTTATAAGCAAACAATGAATCATGGAACACTACATCAAAAACTAATGATGTATGGTATGACTAACATCACATAACTTAAAAATTATAAAAAAGAACTAAAAACCTTTGTGCATTAAAGATGTTACCAGTAAGGTAAAAAGACAACCCATAGGATGAGAGGAAATATTTGCAAATCATGTATCTGCTAAGCCTCTAGTTTCCAGAAAGTATAAAGAATGCCTATAGCTCAAGAGCAAAAAGGCAAACAACCCAATTCAAAAATGAGCAAAACACTCAAAGACATGTTTTTCCAGAGAAGATGAACAAATGGCCAGTAAACACATGAAAAAGTGCTCAACATCATTAGTCAGTAGAGAATTGAAAATCAAAACCACAATGAGACAGCCATTAGGTATAGAAGAATTCATACCCACTAGGATGGGTATAGTTTATTTCAGAAAGGAATAACAAGTGTTGGTGAGAATGTGGAGAAATTGGGACTGTCTTAATTACTTGATGGGGCAGTATAATGGCACATCAGATTTGGAAAACAGTGTGACAGTTCTAAAAAGAATTAAACATAGTATTATGACATGACCCTGCAATTCCCATTCTAGATATATATCCTGCAAAACTGAAAAGCAGGGGTGCCTATGGGCTCACTGGGTTAAAGCCTCCACCTTCGGCTCAGGTCACGATCCCAGGCTCCTGGGATCAAGCCCCACATTGTGCTCTCTACTCAGCGGGGAGCCTGCTTCCTTCTCTCTCTGCCTGCCTCTTTGCCTACTTGTGATCTCTGCCTGTCAAATATATAAATGAAATCTTTTTAAAAAAATCCAGATCTAAAAAAACAAAAAACAAAAAATTGAAAACCGATAATCAAATACTGCTACACTAATGTTCATAGCAGTACTTGTTCCCAATAACCAAAAGATAGAAACAACCTGAATGTTCATCAACAGCTGAATGGATAAACAAAGGGGTCTATACATACAGTTATCCATAAAAAGGAATGAAGTATTGATACAGGGTACAATGTGTATGAGCCTTAAGGACATCATGCTAAGGGAAGGAAACCAGACAGAAAAAGCCACTCATATGTGACTCTAATTATATGGAATATCTGGAATAGGTAAACCCATAGAAACAGAAAGCAAATTGGTGGTTTCTGGAGCTGGGGAGGGTAGAATGAGGAATAAGCATCTCAATGGGTACAGGGTTTTATTTTGGGATGATGAAATATTCTGGAAGTAGATCGAGGGGGTTGTGCAACATTGTGAATGTACACCTTCCTTGTTATCTGAAATGTGTAAGTTTTTGACATTATTTATATGGCATTGTAGTAAGACATATATATACTTTTGTCTCTTTTCATTTTTCCACGAAGCGAGCCAAAAGTTTTTCCATATTATAAATTCTTTGTGAACATAATTTTAATGGCTGCATACTGTTGAAATGATAAATAGTTCATCTCTTCATTCATTCAGTCAATAAATGCTCAGAATCTATATCATTTTATATTCCCAGTCCACCCTAGACTGGACCATGTACATAAAAAGATGAATCAAACATACCCCAAGAAACTTTTGTGTCCAAGTATGGTAAGCAGATGTTAAGTAAATAAAAATATATAAATATAAAATACAAATTTTAATAGGTGTATGGGCAAAAACAAACAGGTTCCTATGAAATCTAATTTATAATGGGGATCCAGGGTAAACTTCTTTGAAAATTAATAATTTTCACTGATCTTGAAAATATGTAGGGTAAACAAGAGTTTACCGACAAAGAGATTTAATAATAACAGTGATATTGATGATGATGGTGGTAATAGTAGATGTTTACTAAGTGGTCATAGGCGCTGTTCTAGTGCTGTCCCTTCAGTGGTCACATTTAGTCCTTGGAACAACCCTATGAGCTCCATACTATTATTATACTCCATTTTCAGAAGAAAAACTGAAGCAATGAGATTAAGAATCTCTCCCTATGTCAACCTAGCACTGGGACTCCAGCCCAGGCAGGGCATCTCAGCACTCGGCTCTTTTTTTTTTTTTTTTTTTGATGGTTTTTTTTTTCTTTTATTTTTATTTCTTTTTATTTTTTTTAGCTTTCAATTTTTTTTTAAATTTTTATTTTTATAAACATATTTTTATCCCCAGGGGTACATGTCTGTGAATCGCCAGGTTTACACACTTCACAGCACTAACCATAGCACATACCCTCCCCAATGTCCATTACCCCACCCCCCTTTCTCAACCCCCTCCCCCCCAGCAACCCTCCATAAGAGCACCCTGCTCTTAACCACTCCATGAAGAATCCAGGCAGAGGGAGCTATACCTCACCAGGAGAGCCATACACTTCGCCAGCCATACCTTCAGCAGGCAGGTGAAGACCGGGAAGCAGAAAAGAGCCAGCTAAAAAATTACATGTGTATTTTTGTTTTTATTTTTTAAAGAGTGTATGTATGTATGTATGTATGTATTGAGAGCACAAATGGAGGGAGGGGCAGAGGAAGAGGGAGAGAGTATCTCAAGCAGACTTGAGGTGGGGCTTGATCTCATGACCCTGAGAGCATGACTTGAGTCGAAATCAAGAGTTGGATGCTAAACGGACTGAACCACCTTGGTGCCCCTGTGTTTTCATTTTTAAAATGGAATATTCTGGGACTCCTGGATGACTCAGTTAATTGAGCATCTGCCTTCAGCTCAGGTGATGATCCCAGGGTCCTGGGATTGAATCCTGCATCAGGCTTCTTGCTCAGCAGGGAGCCTGCTTCTTCCTCTGCCTGCTGCTCCCTCTGCCTGTGCTTTCTCTCTCTCTGACAAATAAATAAATAAAATCTTTTTTTTAAAAAATGGAATATTCAAATATATACAGAAATATTTTTAAAATGACAGAGCGGCCATGCACCTACTGTCCCAACTTTAACAAATCTTATTTTGCTGTGTTCTATTTTAATAAAGTAAAAATTTAGAACTACCACTGAAGTTAACCTTGTATACCTGCCCCTAGTCCCCATTTATCTTTCTCTCTCTTTCTCTGCTCAATATCAACACTATTCTGAATTGGGTGTTTATTATTCTCATGCATGATTCATTTCTTTTTACTATAGACACAGCATTATTTATTGCTTTGTGTGTTTTAAAGTTAAAAAAATTTCTATACTGCTTGTATCATCTGCATCTTTGTGATTTTAAGATTTACCTCACTAATTATAATTGCCTCTTTTGGGAAAAATTGGTAAAAGTGGGAGTCCTAGATCAAAGAATATGTTCACGTTAAATTTTTGTGTATACTGGAGAAGTCCAGTAATCAGACTATGATTGGAATGGTCCTAGTGTGAAAGGCTTCCATCTGGTGAAATGAAACAACCATGGCTTCATGTAATATTCCATCAGATGAACAAACCACAATTTTTAAAAAATCTCCTGTTTGTGAATTTATTAATTGAGTCCAGTTTCTCACTATTTAAATAGTGCAACAATGAACACTCTTTAGATATTTAGTATTTCTTTCTGTCTGTGTCAATTTGTCTATTCTGAACACTTCACACCAGTGGAATCATACGATATATGGTCTTTTGTGACTGGCTTCTTTCACTTAGCATCATGTTTTCAAGTTTCATCCATGTTGTAGCATGGATCAATACTTTTTCCTTTTATGGTCAAATCATATTTTATAGATATTCCACATTTTATTTATCTATTCATTCGTTGATGAATATTTGGTTTGTTTCCATTTTGGGGCTATTTATTCATTGCTAATATACTGCTAATAATAAATATAATGTGTATCATATTGTTTGTACTATGTTATTTATTCTAGTAATTAATATAACATTGTATATTATATTGTTTATGTTATACTTAATATAACTTGTTATACTAGTTATAGTATATTGTTTATATTATACTTATGTAGTCTTATATTTGATGCACTCATATATAATTAATATAATATATAATTATAATCATATATATCTTAATATATTAATTGATATAAATATATTGTCCAATATATTATATTAATATAATATTTCTAATATAAACATTTGTATACTAGTTTTTGTGTAGATATATGTCTTCATTTCTCTTGAATATATACCTAGAATTTGAATAGCTAGTTCTTGTTGTAACCTTATGGATCCCTTGTTGAGGAACTACAACACCATCAAAGGTACTGCTATACATTTTACATTCCTACCAGCCCTGCATGAGGGTTCCCGTTTCTCCATATCCTTGCCCACAATAACAGTTATCTGTGTTTTTTATTATAACCATCTGGGTAAGCGTGAGTTGGCATCTCATTGTGGTTTCCATTTGCATTTCTCCAACACTGTTGTTGCACATTTTTTCATGTGTTTATTGGCCATTTTTGTATCTTTTTGGAGAAGTGCCTATTCATATCCTAGGACCATGTTTTTGTTGTGTTACTTATCTTTTTAGTATTTGGTTGTAGGTGTTCATGTAAAATGTATTCTGGATACATCTCTCTCTCTCTCTCTTCTTTTTTTTTTTTTTTTTGACAGACAGAGATCACAAGTAGACAGAGAGGCAGGCAGAGAGAGAAGGAAGCAGGCACCCTGCTGAGCAGAGACCCCCCCATGTGGGGCTCGATCCCAGGATCCTGGGATCATGAATTGAACCGAGGGCAGAGGCTTTAACCCACTGAGCCACCCAGACGCCCCCCTCTCTCTCTTATTAAATATTTTTTTATTTATTTGAGAAAGAGAGAGAGAGAGAGAGCAAGGGGAGAGGCAAAGGGAGAGAGAACCTGAAGCAGACTTCACACTGAGTACGGAGCCCAACAGGGGGCTTGATCTCAGGACCCATGAGATCATGACTTCAGCTGAAGCCAAGATATATTATTAGATATATAATGAGCAAGTATTCCTCCCACTCTGTGGGTTGTATTTTCACTTTCTTGATGGTGTCCTTTGCAGCACAAAAGTCCTTCTTTAGTTCTTGGTGCTTTGGATGTCATATCTAAGAAAACATTGCCTGACCCAAACTTTGTAATAAGTTCTTGAGTCAGTAAGTGCAAGTCTTCCGACTTTGTTTATTCTTCTTTTCAAGATTGCTTTGACAGTCCTGGGTCCCTGGCACTTCCATGTCAATTTCTGTGATCAGTGTGTCACTTTCTTTCTTTCTTTTTTTTTTTAATTTATTTTGTCAGAGAGAGAGGGAGAGAGAGCGAGCGAGCACAGGCAGACAGAGTGGCAGGCAGAGGCAGAGGGAGAAGCAGGCTCCCTGCCGAGCAAGGAGCCTGATGTGGGACTCGATCCCAGGACGCTGGGATCATGACCTGAGCCGCAGGCAGCCGCTTAACCAACTGAGCCACCCAGGCGTCCCAGTGTGTCACTTTCTGTAAGAACATTAGCTGGAATTTCACAGAGGTTGAAATCTCTGAGTTGAATCTGTAGCTCAGTGTGGGGAATACTTCCATCTTAGCAATACTGAGGTTTATTATCACTTCTCCTTTTTCTACTCCCCTTCCCATTCTGGCACAAACCTTCTATCCTCAACGTTGCTTGGTGGCTAAAGTGTGCCTAGCCACCATGTCCACAGTTGAACAGCCGGAAAGAGTGAGTGAGGGGAAAAAAAAATGGCTCTCCTCCATTTATTTTGAAGGAGAATTTGCAGAAGTTCTACATAATGGTTCTGTTCACTTCTAAATGGCCAGACTTGGTGATTCCTAGTAACATGGGAAGCTGTGAAAAGTCATTTTTTTGCTTGGCTGTAATTGCATTGCCCAGGATTTCATTACTAAGCAAGATGGTGTTCCTAAGGAAGGAGAGCCTTTAGAAGGCACACAGTAGTCTCTGTTAGAGTCAGACATTTGGGTGTATTTTTATCCCTCAGGAGTCCTAGAACCTCATTCTAGCCTCTGACTTTATGCGATAAGCCTTGGCTGTCTTTATTACCATCTGATTTCTTCATGAATTGTGGGGTTTTTACTTGTAATCTCATTTTGGATAAAAGAATATTCAGTCTTCCTCCTTATGCTTATCTTTCCTCGTCCAGCTACTTTGTGGTGGTCTTCCTCAAAGTGGAAGTGGAAGCTCAAAGCACTGAAAGAATATTGGAGGTAGAAAGGTCTGGTTCAGTGCCTTGATTCCAGGTGATGCAGGTGGTCTGGTTCAGTGCCTTGATTCCAGGTGATGTCTCATCCTCCTGTCTCCTTAAGCCTGCTGCTCTGTACAACTGTAGCCCTAGGAAAGTGTGGGCAATAACTGTCAGCCTTCTGTCAGGAGTTATAGAGCTTCATTCCACCTTTGATTTTAGGAGTTAGCCTGGGCTCTAATTCCTATCTCAAGCACACACTTTTAGTACCTATTACCGATCAGAAGATACACTCCTGGCTGGCATTGCCCATTTCTGGACCTGGGCCCAACAGGCTTGTGGTTTAACTCTACTCACCACATTGGTTTTTTGCTCTACTTCTGGTTTCCAGAGATGCTTGTTTTAGAGCCTGGATTTGTGTTTTTAGAGGTATATTGTATACACACACACACACACACCACCTATATACATACACATATATTTTATATATATATAGATACATATACATACATATGTATATGTGTGTGTGTATGTGTGTGTGTGTGTATATCTCCATATTGTTAAAGCAGAAAGGATACAACCAAAGAGTAAAGTGAAGTTTCAAAGCCATCTGGATCAGTAATCACCATTTTCAAGGAATTGAAAGAAGGCCAGGGAGCCCAGAGCACAAAGTGTAATACAAAGGTTTATGGTGTTGGAAGGGACGGGACTGTATAAGGCCTTGTTCATGAGTTTAAGTCGAATGTGAAATTGTAAAGGTTGTTGGACAGGACATGTACAACAGAAGCAAGAGATTACATTTCCCAGAATCCTTCTCCTTGTATGGATTATATAAGGGTTCCCTTTTCTATATGGTCAGAGGCCACCAATTTGACTGTGATTTGTCTAGCAGAAGAGAAGAAAGATCATTGTTCTCAAAGCTGTGGCAGCCAGATGCAAGGGCTCTGTAGACTTCTCTCTCAGCTCTTGCTTCACTGTCAACAGAACCAGGAATTTTAGTGTTCAAAGGTATTATCATAGGGTCTTATTTATTACCTGGGGCTCAAGGGGATGTGGAGGCTAGCTGGGCACTTTTCATATTTTACTGTCTTTTCCTCTTTCACTCATTAACATGGCCAATATTTAGCTGGCTTTAAAGTCAGATGGATGAGTATTACAATATGTAATGATCAGCCTGTAGGATTTTTTTCAATAAAACGTCTTCTATGTTTGTTAATGACTTTGCATTGGCCCTCGTTATTTATTCTTTATGTCCATATCAGGAGAAATTAATTGTTCACTTGAAATACATGCAAATATGACTAGAAATAGAATCTATGCATTCTTTCATCAAATACTAGCTGAGCACATAAAGTATTTTGGATGCTATGCTAATGAAATCCAAAGATGCATAAGTCATGATAAGGTTCTGTCCTTAAGGGGATGGAAATATGGTGAGCTAGGAAAATTTTAATACAAGGCAACATGGGATAATGGCCACAGATGTAGACATCCATGTTTTGCAGAACTCAGAGGAGGGAGAACCTCCTGACAGGGGTTTTCATGAAAGACTTCATGGAAGAAAGGGTGTCTAAAGTGAGCTCTGAAGAATTTAAATCTTGGGAGGTGATGAGGGAGGACATTTCAGGTAGAGTAAATGGCATGAACAAAGTTACGGGTAGAGCAAGTGTGATAGCATGAAGTATGTGATGAAGACCTTAGGGATGAAGCTAAAATGTTAAGTTGACTCATGGAAGTCATGGAAGACTTTGAATGAAAAGTTCAGGAGTTTTAGGCAACAAGGAGGAAGAGATTTGTTATCCCAAAACTGCCTTAAATGAATTAGAGTTTTGACAAGGTAAATTCTGATGGAAGTGAGCAGTATGGATTGAGGGCAAACAAATCTACGGGGTAGTTGAGCTAGGAGGCCATTAGAAGATTTACCTGGTGTGAGGTAACTGGAGAGATGGATGTGGATGAGCAGCTAAGAAGAAAATGGCTGGACTGCGTGTATGTTATGGATTGGGAGTGACAATGAAGACACTGGACTCCGAACTTCAGTTCTTATTCATTTGCCATATCAGCCTGATCAATCTTCAAATTAGAGTCTAGAGCCTCACGACTCCAAGTGTGGTCCACAGACTGGCAGCATCAGCATCACCTGGGAGCATGTTAGAAATGCGTGGGCCCCACTTGAACCTATGGAGCCAGAAGCTCTGGGGGTGGGTTGATCTATGTTGAAACAAACCTTACAGGTGATTCTGATGAACACTAATGTTTGAAAACCATTGGTCTAGAGAAAAGATGTTTTCTGTAACATCCAGGGCACTAGATACATAGTTGAGAACACTGACTATGGAGTCCAGTGCTGTCCCTTCATCATCTGAATGACCAAGGATGATCCATGCAGACTCCCTGAACAGACAGGTTCTGGAGATGGATAGACTACATTCTGATTCTGGCTTTTCCAGGCCCACCTGGTGACCCTGGGCAGGCAACTTCTTTTCTCTGAGACTCAGCTTCCAACCTGACAGTAAGTCTTCAGAAAATTGGAGCTCTTCATATTATTGTTTCTTCTTCTGGACAATGACACAATTGACCCAGCACTATATGTTTCTAAGAATGCTCTAAAAGGATGCCCTAGTTGATAATCTTTTATCTAGAAGTGATAAGTGGTAAGTTTTATCTGGGAGTGCCTTGGAGTAACTATTAAGTCTGTTGCAGTTTGGGCCCTGCCTTCTCCAGATCTGCCATCCCAGCAATTTGGTTATCCTCCTTGCATCTCATCTCTGAGGTCATGAAATAGGTATATCAGTACTGGACTCTACTCTCAGATATCTTAAGAGGGCCACACCATCAAATAAAAAAGAATGCAGTTAGAAAGCTCTTTTGTAAATTGTGAAACACATGCTGATTATTACTTATGTTATTGCAATGGATAAAAGGAATATTACTTCTTCTGCCAGTGGTCTCAAACCTTAGTGCACCAGAACTCTCCAGTGGGCTTTTTAAGACCAGTCCTCATCCCCAGAGTTTCTGATTCCATGGGTCTGGGGTGGAGCTGGGAATGTGCATTTCTGACAAGTTCCCAGGTGCTGCTGGTGCTGCTGTGTGGGGACCTCTCTCTGAGAACCATGGTCTTGGATGTACACCTGTCACTGAGGAAAACTCAGGGGGAGATGTTAATTCAATGCAATGATTACATTATATTGATATGGGGGTCCAATGAAAAGAACACAGGACAGATGTCCAAAGTGACTTTCCAGACTGTCTCTGACCTCTGTTAGCTCTGTGACCCTGGGAGAGCTTCAGAGACCCCTTTCCTTGAGATGTGAGAGATGAACATTTTCGAGACAAGCCCTTTCATCTCTAACACACCTATAATTGGGAAATTGCCTGGTTCTTCTGGTCAGGTTGCTTGAATTCTCAACTGTAATGGTGCAGAGACTTATTTTTCTCAGAGCTGTTTCCCATTGACTACTTTTTCCCCTTTTTTGATGGAGTTGTAAGGGAAAAGGGGGAAGCTTCTGGACTTTCTTTGTAAGAAAATTAAATTTCCATTCCTCTTTTTTTGTAACTAGAATTTTATCTTCCTCTTTTTGTTTCTGGCTCTTAAGCCCTGCCTTCTCTGAAAAGTTTCAGTTCCTTCTCATGTATTTTTAGACCAACTTTCCTTCTTTCAACACATGTGGCAAGGGTACTTTTTGCACAGCTTTTTAAAGCCAGGACCCTAGAGGGAGACTCATTCTGGAATAGACATAGCCTGGATCGGTCCCTGAGTCCTTCTTCATTTTTCCAAGGCTTCTGGTTTTAAAGGCTAGGTTTTGTTGTTGTTTTAGCTTAAAATCAAGCCTGGAGTCTCCTTGGGAAGTCATTGATGGGGCAAAGCCACTTTATTCAGTGATACTCAATCAACTTTTGGCCTCTCCTAGGAACTAGCTTTATTTTTCATTCTTTTGTGATGTATTTAACACCTATGGAAAACTAGAAGTATATGTAACATACTCAATGCATTATATTCACCAGATGCTTTCTATCTCTTCTCTCTTTTTTTCCTGATTGCTCCACATTATTGCTAATTAAGTTAATAAGATGACCTCCAACTTTGCAAACTTCTGAAGTTTCCAAGAATAGATTAAAAATTCTTTCAGGCCATGGAAAACTGAGACCTTTTTCTCTAAGATTAGGAAAAGATGGGGATGCCTTATTTCACCACTTTTATTCAACATAGTACTGACAGTCATGGCCAGAGGAATTAGGCAAGAAAAAGAAACAAAAATCATCAAAAACAGAAAGAAAGAAGTAAGATTATCTCTGTTCCCAGATGATACAATTTTACATATAGAAAACCCTAAAGATTCCATAAAAATACCTGTTAGAACTAATAGATCAATCCAGCAAAGTTGTAGGATACAAAACCTATACACAAAAACACAATGCATTTTATATAGCAACAATAACAGACTGAAAAGGAAATTAAGAAAACAATTTAATTTATAATAGCATCAAAAGGAATAAAACAGTTGCACATTGAAACTACAAAATGCTGCTAGAAGATATTAAATAAGACAAAATAAATAGACAGCCCATGTTCATGGATTAGAAGAATTAATATTGCTAAGATATGAATACTAAAACAATCTACAGATTCAATGAAATCACCATCAAAACCCCAATAGCACTTTTTTTGCAGAAAGAGAAGAATCCATTCTAAAATTCACATGGAATTTCAAAGAACCCTAAACAGCCAAACAAGCTTGAAAGAGAACAAAATTAAAGGTCTTACTCTCCCTGACTTCAGACTTCTATGAAGCTACAATAATCAAAACAGTGGCATAAAGACAGACATAAAGATCAATGGAATAGAGTATGATATGCATGTATGGTCAAATGATTTTTTAACAAGGGTGCCAGACCATTCAGTAAGGAAAAGACAGTATTTTCATCATGGTGGCTAGATTTCCATATACAAAAGAATACATCTGGACCTTTACCTTACACCATTTACAAAAGTTAACTCAAAATGGATCAAAGACCTAAGTGTAGGAGCTAAAACTATAGAGCTCTTAAAAGAAAACAGGGGGAAAACTTCATGCCATTGAACTTGGCAGTGACTTCTTTGATCTGACATACAGGCAACAAAAGAAAACATAGACAAATTGGACCTCTTCAGAATTAAAAACTTTGTTCATCAAAGAACACCATCAACAGAATGAAAAGGCAACCCACTGAATGGGAGAAAATGTATAAATCATATATTTGATAAGAGATTCGTATCCAAAATATGTGAAGAACTCCTACAATTCAACAATAAAAACCAAACAACCCAATTTAAAACTAGGTAAAGAACTTGAATAGACATTTCTCCAAAATAGAAAATGAGTAGTAAGTACTTGAAAAGATGTCCACATCACTAATAACTAGGGAAATGCAGGTCAAAACCACAATGGGGTACAGAGGGTATAGAGTACAGGTGTAGGACCTCTACACATATTAGGATGGTATTATTAAAGAACCAGAAAATAGCACCCGTCCAGAAAGACGTAGAGAAGTTGGAACACTCATGCACTGCTGATGGGAATGTAAATGCTGCAGCCTCTGTGGAAAACAGCACAGTGTTTCCTCAAAAAGTTAAATGTAGAATTACCATATGATCCAGTAATTCCACTCAAAGAAGTATGAGAGTAGGACTTTCTCCAAACAGATGTTTGTATACCCATGTTCATAGTGGTATTATTCACAATAGGCAAAGGTGGAAGCAACCTAAGTGTTCATCAACAGCTGAATGGATAAGTAAAATATGGCCTATACATACAGTGGAATATCATTTGGCCTTAATAAGGAAGGAAATTCTACAAAATGGATGAATCTTGAAGACTTTACACTGATGAAATAAACCAGTCATGGAAGGACAAATACTATATGAATCCACTTAGCATGAGGGTTTAGAACAGTTAAATTCATAGAGACAGAAAGTAGAATGGTGGGTGCTGGAGGCAGGGGGATGAGGAAATGGGGACTTAGTGCCTAATGGGGACAGAGTTTCAGTTTGGGAAGATGGAAAAGTTCTGGAGATGGATGGTGCTGATGGCTGCACAACAGTGTGAGTGTGCTTAACGCCACTGTAATGTGCACTTAAAAATGGCTAAAGTGGGAAATTTTACGTTATGTGTATTTTACCACAATAAAAAAAGTCTCTCAGACTTAATTTCACCACACTGTGAGTAGTAGAGCGGGGAGCAACCTTTCTGGTTATGTGATGTAACCCACCCATGTTACAGCTAAAGAGACTGAGGCCCTGAGAAATGGTATTACTAGACCAAGGCTGCATAGCCACTAGTGACAGAGCCAAGTCCTGACAGCTTTCCTTCTCTTGCAGTGCACTAAACTCCCATGTGGCTTCTCCAACTAGCCTTCTCCAGTTTGACTCCCTTGCCCCCAGCCCTATCTTATCTCATGTACTCTGTAAAACCTCCAGACTGCTCATTTGATACTATGGTTCAGATCCAGATTCCCATTCCCCAGATTAAAATCCTCCATGCTGCTCTCCCATGCCCCACTATGTTTTTTTTTTTTTTCAAAATGTATTTATTTGTCAGAGAGGGAGAGAGAGCAAGCACAGGCAGACAGAGTGGCAGGCAGAGGCAGAGGGAGAAGCAGGCTCCCTGCTGAGCAAGGAGCCCGATGTGGGACTCGATCCCAGGATCGCTGGGATCATGACCTGAGCCGAAGGCAGTCGCTCAACCAACTGAGCCACCCAGGCGTCCCCCCCCCACTATGTTTTTAAAATCAAATTCTCTAGTGTGGAAGCAGACCTTCTGAGATCTGGTCCTCTGTCTCCCCACCCCCTCTTCCTGCCACTACCTCACATGAGCCCCAGCCACACCAAACCCACTCCAGGTCTCTGAAGTTATTATGCAGCTTACACCATGTCTCCTGCTTGAATGCTTTTCTTCCTCTCATCTCCCTGCAAAACACCATTCTAGGTGTCCTCTCTCCTGGGCAGCCCCCTGGAGGACCTGTCTAGAGTCAGCCCCACCTATGCTGATGTCAACACTGCTGAGTCACACAACTTCCTGTATCATTCCTGGACCATGAGTATCTACAAGACAAGGGTCAAGTCTCTGATCTGCTTAACAAGCAATTCTCAGCCCCAGACAAGAAATGCTACAGAAATAACGGATGTTCAAGCCTCTCCTTAGACCCCACTCAATCAGATTGTAGCAGCCGAGTGCTCAGCACACTTGGGGGACAGTGAATGACCAACTGCAGGGACTGACAGTTTTATATAGGAATATGCTAAGAGATAGGCCATAAAATAACAAAGGTTGGTGCTGAGGGAGGATCTGGTCCAGAGGAGTGATGATGAAATGTGCATTTTAAGATGGTTAGTGTGGTACAGTATGTGATATGAATTGGGAGGATGAGATGTTGTGGTCAGAGGGCTGAGTGAGGATCTGAAGTGTTGTTTCACATTTGTCTTTCTGGTACCAAATATATACATTTTACCTTGTACAAAATAGATGCTCAGTGAATGAATGAGTGAATGAATGAACTAAACTCACCATAGCAAGAATGGAGCAGAAAATTTCGTCCTGGGTGTCAGCGCAACTGCAGAGAGCTTAAGGGTCAGTTTGAAATTTTCTTCAGCATCTTTTAGCGTTTTGAGTTTTTTAAACATCTAAGACTGTACTGATTACACTCTGACTCAATAGTGCCCTGACAGGAATGGAACATATGCACGTGTGCACGGGCGTGCATTCGCAAGCGTGTGGTCACGTGTGCACGCACACACACACCTCAAGTGTGAATAGTGGTTGTAGCTGAGCTCAGCAGATTTCTGCCCTACTTCCCCTGTGTCTATGAGTCAACTGCAGGGAGGAAGGAGTCATGCCTTTTCCTGGACATATATAAGGTTTGTTTAGGTCAGAGAGGAGTTGGGGTTTCAAGGTTAGGGGTGTTAAGGTGAGTGCTTCTTGATCTTGGCTATGCACAGGAATCCACGGGAGATCTTGTTAGAAGGCTGTTTCTGCTTCAGTGGGTCTGGAGAGAGCCTGAGATTCACATTTGAAACAAGCTCTTGGCAGAAGCTGCTGGTCCCCAACTGCTGTTTGATTATCAAGGCTGGGCAGAGCTTTCCAACTGGTATTCCCTATAAAGGAAAGGATCCTGGGTGGACCAAGAGGTGGAGTGTCCTGGCTGTGATTCACTTCACCTCGTTTACTCTACTATGCTGAGTAAGTATCATCTTCTATGATGGTACAGCATGGAAAGTGTTGAGAAGCATGACACCAAATCATTGGCTAACTCTTGTTTGGGTACATACTAGAATCACCTGGGGATCTTGGTAAAACTACAAAGGCCGAGGTCCTATCTTACTTCAAAGAACCTGGCCCTCTAGATGATTCTGATACACACCAAAGTTTGAGAGGCACTGTACTAAAAATTCACTTCCGATGCCCCAGGTGATGAGCTCTAGTGTGTAAGAAAATAGCAAAATAAGGAGTCTACTGGTCAGAAACAAGGAGACTCATTTCCACTCCAGCTTTATTGAGGTGTAATGGACAAATCAAATTTAGGGAGGTTAATTATGGTTCATTCATTCACTCGTGCATTCAGCCATTCAACAAACATGCACTGAGTACTTACTATGTATTAGGCATGATTTTGAATACAGGGAGCATGGGTGTACAGAGATTCTGCCCTCAGGAAGTTCACAGTTTAGACAGATGTTGAACATATCTTTGGAGTACTGTTAGCAGTTCCTGGAGCTCATACTGTGGAATGAGATAAGATATGCATGTTTATAATTCGCCAAACCTTCAGGGAACAGCTATTCTGGGTCAAGTGCCAAGGTGACAAAGATGAGTATGACAGACTCCTGCCCTCTAGAAACTCCTGGACTATTGGGGGAAAAGGGGGGGATATGAAAAGGCTTCCCTGGAGTTCTGGGTGTTAAAGAAGACAAGGACTCTTCTGACCCATGGATTCTTGGAATCGATGCCAAGTAGGTCACCATGGAAACAGGATGGGTTCTCATTCAAAGAAGTTAGCTCTCACAAATATTCTGAAGTGCCTTCTTAATAATATTTTCTCCAGCTCCATTCTAGTTATGCCTACCTATGGCCATAATCCACATTCCACAGGAAACTGGAAGGAAGCATTTTGATATTTAATTTTTATGGGGTTTCACTTTCTTGTGACATACTATGGCCCACAATGCTGCTAGTGTTGTCTCCAGCCACTCCAGCTTCAGTGCTTCATTATGGATTTCAAAACCAGATGGGTCCTAAGTCCTAAATTACATAGACTTTACACACCAGAGCAAGGAGACGTACATCTTGGCTTTCCTCATTAGAAGGCTACAACCTACTTCAAGCAGAAATGAGTCACTTCCTCTGGCTTTCCTCTGCTTTGATGTTAAGGCCCAGAGCTAGATGGCCAAAGTCAGGGTTTTAAGAAAAGTTCTGGGGGAGCCTGGGTGGCTCAGTGGGTTTAAGCCTCTGCCTTCAGCTCAGGTCATGATCCCAGGGTCCTGGGATCGAGCCCCACACCAGGCTCTCTGCTCAGGGGGAGTCTGCTTCTTCCTCTCTGCCTACTTGCGATCTCTGTCTGTCAAATAAATAAATAAAATCTTAAAAAAAAAAGTTCTGTTGGTTGGACTCTGGTGCACATTCAGCAGCAATCCCTCTTGTGATGAGCCCAGTTGTAAGATCACGCACCTGAAATAGAATGTGTTTAAATCTCAGCCTCTGAATTCTTTCACCAAATATAATTAAATGAAGAACAATTTATCATCTCCAACCTCAACAATGAGGAACAAGTGTATATTGCGCATTCAATAAAGATTTAACGCCAACCATGCCATTTTCAAAAAAGACTGAAATCATTTTATATATGAGATGCCACAGACACCATTTTACACATTCTTTCTTTTCACATCTATAATTTTCCCTTAGCTCTATCTGTACAAAACCCATAAGGATTTCCTCCCTCTTCTCCCATACAAAATTATTTTTCTCCTCTTACTTTTTCTCTAAAATAATTCATGAAATTATTCTATGTTTTATCTATGTAGTGAGATAGTGATGGGTCAGCAAGTGCTGAGGACTGAGGGAGAAGCTGTGAGGAGGGAAGTACTACTATGTGTCCTCAGGAAGGATGCCTTCCAGTGAAAGAGACAGGATTTAATTACCATTGGAAGGACACTCAACAATGTTGCATTGCTTGTATTTTTAGAAGAGTAAGGTCTCAATTTATGATTAAGGTTATATTGCTTTTTGTTTATACTCATGAGAAAATATTAATGTGTCATTTTCTTACAGTGTCTTTGTATGATTTTGGTATCAGGGTAATGTTAGTCTCATAGAATGAGTGGAAAGTATTCTCTCCTCTTCAATTTTATAAAGGAATTTGCTAAGAATTGGTATTTTTTTTTCTTTAAATATCTACTGGGATTGAAGCCATCTGGGTCTAAAGTTTTCTTTATGGGGTTAGCTGAGGTTTCAATTCCTTTAATAGCTATGGTGCTGTTCTGTTTATCTGTTTATTTTTAGGTGATCTTTGATTGTTTGTGTCTTCAGATAATTTGTTTTATTTAAGTTGTTTACTTACTCATATAAAATTGTTCATAATATTCCCTTAGTATCTGTGAGGTCTGTAGTGATATTACTGCTCTCATTCTTGATATCGGTAAATCATGTCTTCTTTCTTTTTTTCTCAATCAGTCTGGTTCCAGTTTTATTACTCTTACTGACCTTCTCAAGGAACTAGTTTGTCATTGATTTTTCTCCATATTTTTTTTGTTTGTTTTCTAGTGCATTGGTTTATGCTCTTATCTTAATTATTTTCTTTCTTCTGTTTACTCTGGCTTCACTTTTGTTCAACTTTTTCTAGTTTCTTAAGGTGTAGGCTGAGGTCTTTGATTGGATACATTTTTTTTTTCTTTTCTATTATTGGAGTTTCATGCTATCCATTTGCCTCTAAGCACTATTTTAGCTGCATCCCCCAGAGAGATTGTATCATGGAATGAAACAAAAACTAAACAGAAGCAAAGAAATGTTGTCCTTGAAAATCCTGAGGAAGACTAAAAGAAAAACATTTTTTGTACTCTGCTCACAACATTTCAAATAAACGAATGCCCTGTTTCCTCTTCCTACAGAATACTTCTCATACCAAAAGTGTGAGCGTCCCCCCCACCCCACATACACCAATCAATTCTCCAGTGCTCTCCAGATATCAACTTGGTGTCCTGCAACCCAATTCTGACACTACCTGGAGTTAGCGCAGACCCTTCAGGTTAAGGGCTCAGTCCATTAGACTGCTTCCATTTCAGATACTAACTGCAAGTTGGGTTCAATAATTTGCTAGAACAGCTCATAAAACTTGGAAAATGAATTCTTACTAGATTACTCATTAATTATAAAAGGATACAACTCAGGAACAGCCAGATGAAAGAGATGCATGGGGCACGGTATGGGGGAAGGGATGTGGAGATTCCATGTCCTCTTGGGATGTGCCACCCTCCCAGCACCTCAATGTTTCACCAACACAGAAGCTCTCTGAACCCTTTTGGTTGAGGTTTTTGAGGACACTCTCTTATGAAGGCATGATTGATTAGATTATTGGCTATTGGTGATTGAACTCAATCTCCAGCCCCTCCCTCTTCCCAGGAATTAAGGTGAGAAGGAGAAGAGAGAAGGTATGTGAAAGGTTGGACAAAAAGTTCCAACCTTCTAAACCAGGGAATCATGGCTGGTTCCCTGGCAATCATCACCCCATCCTTAAAGGCTTTCCAAAGTCACATCATTACCATGAACTTGTGTGGTTGAAAGGGGTTTGTTATGAATAACAAAAAATGATCCTTTCAGCTTTATTTCAGTAGTTGGGAACAAAAATCAAATGTTATAACAAAAGATACTTTCTTATCTTTCTTATCACTTAGGAAATTACAAGGGGTTTAAGATCTCTGACCAGAAGCCAGGAGGAAGACCAAATATCTATCTTCTTACTATATCACAATTTCACAGAAGAGAAAATGAACAATTTGTTGGTAAATGCAACATAATCATTCAGGACCTTTGAGAATGGTTGTGTAGTTGGGGTGCTACTGGAAGCTGAGATACAGCCCAGCCTCTGCTCATCATCCTGAATGCCAACTGTGGCTCCTTAGAAGAAATAACTTTTTCTAATTTGCCTGAATATGCCCTATAGCTGCTCCACCAATATTTTCCTTCACTCTTGGAACTGATCTTTTTAATTTATTTTAGTTTAGTTTTGCTTAAAATAAAGTAGTTGGTTTGCTTTACGGATCTCTGTGGGACAAATTAAAGAGGCATCTTTAAGTTGAGGTATTCTTATATAAGGCTGGATAATCTTTGGTCTGTTAAACATAAATATTTTCTTCTGCTCTGTAACCTTTTAAATTGGTTTATTGTGTCTGATTATCTCCCTTTATTGCCATGATTTTATGTTTTAGTTAGTAAGGCCTCCCTACCCCAAAGGAATAAAAATATTCTTCTATTTTTTTCTAGTACTTAGAGTTTTATTTTGTACATTTCTATATTTAACCCATCTGGAATTTTTCTGTTATATATGGTATGGACAGCTGAACTTTATTTCTTTCCAATGTATAGCCAGTTTTTGAATAACCTATCCTTTATCAGCTGATCTGAAATACCCCTCTTACTATATGCTAAATCCCTATATGCACATGAGTTTGTTTTGACTATTTCATTTCATTTGCTTGCCTACATCTGCACCAGTATCGCCCATTTTCATTATTTGTCACGAGCATGCTATAAAGGTTCCTACACAAGTTGTGTCTTTCCACAACATCAGCTTTATTTAGTCATAAAGTGAGGTTAACATAATTGTAAAGTAGATTGAGGATTTTGAGCTCAATGACATTTCACTATGCATTGAACTTGGCTTCATACATGTCACACAAAACAAAGTAGTCGCACAAAAACAAGACACAAGGGCTAAGAAATTTATGAATAAATATGAAGTCAGCCCATGAGGGCGCCATTTAGGTGAGGTCTTGGTCTTGTCCAGGTCAGCTCTAGGTGCCTACGGCTTATGACGCTCAAGCAGTGGACAGTCTCTGTTATGTCCAGAGGTTAATCAGACAGAGCCTTTGCTGCATTTGCCTTTTTATTTTTACTTTTTTTTATTTAAATTTGAGAGAGAGAGTGCAATGGATTGAGAGTGATAGAGCGAGCATAAGACAGGGAAGGGCAAAGAGAGAGGCAGAAGCAGGCTCTCCACTGAACACAGAGCCTGACATGGGACTCAATCTCAGTTCATGGGGCTCAATCCCAGGACCCCAGGATCATGAAGGCAGACGCTTAATGAACTGAACCACCCAGGCACCCTAGTACTCTCATTTTAAATATGAGGAGCTTAAGGTTAAGATAGTTTGCGTAATTTGTCTGAGGCCAAATACTACCAGAAGTAAGCTCTATCAGATACTAATATGTCTTCCATTATACCTCATTATCAGTATTTTGTTCTTCATATTAAAGATATTAATCAGATACTTTCCTGAATATTGGCTTTGATCTGGGGAGAAAAAAGAGCGTGTGACCTCATTAGAGACTTCAGGAGAAAAGAAAATACATAATTGATGGAGTACAATGAATTTAACTTTACTAATTATTATTTTGGCTTCCCAGTATGCAACTTTTTGTATTTTCAGAAATAACTCAGATCCTGCTTGAGAAGCCAAAGCAGAGAGAAATGTGCTCTTCTCACTCTCTGACACCTTATGAATGAGTATGTGATTTAGGCTGAACCGTATGCTGCCGTCTGGACATTTCCATCTGGAGGGAGTGGTGCTTAGGTGGAATTCATTGAGGAATGAGTGCTGGGCAGCCTCAGAAGTAGAGAATTCACGTCACCAGATTAACGGATGTGCCTTGGATTCTGCCCAAGCCTGGATTCCCATCTCTTCATCAATTATGGCAACCACTGGTACCCTTTCTTCCTTCCTCCTTCTTCTTTTTTTTAAAATATAATCCTCTCTTTATTTTAAAATTTTATTTATTTTTGTTTTAAGATTTTATTTATTTATTTATTTGACAGAGAAAAAGAGAGAGAGAGAGGGAACACAAGCAGGGACAGAGGGAGAGGGAGAAGCAGGCCTCCTGCTGAGCAGGGAGACCCATGTGGGGCTCTATCCCAGGACCCTGGGATCATGACCTGAGATGAAGGCAGACACTTAATGCCTGAGCTGCCCAGGTACCCCCACTGGTACCCTTTCAATAAAATTCTTTGTTCCTTTATCAATTATAATTGTTCTTACTGCTTGCAACTAAGAACCTTGACTTACTATAGAAATTGAAGCCTGGAGGGGCACAGGCCAGAGACCCTCAGGGAAATGGGGAGTCTGGGATTGATTTCCTGGCTTGATTGGGACCAAAGCTGGTGAAAATCCAGCTGACATTAAGGTGTAGGCATTTGAAACAGCTAATGAAATTATCGCCTGTGGTCACTGGTAATAAATTGCTATTATGTTGTCTGGGATTTATAACATTTTGGTTTTAAAAATGTAATATAGTGGTGTATTATTTAGTTTTAATCTCTATCCCAGAGATATTAGTTAGCATTTGAAATATCCCAATCAGGAATATACCCTCCTGGGGTGAATTAACTTTGGAAGAATTTAGTTAAGAGCCTTACTCCAAAAAATTATCCATTTTCCCATTACTGATTCATAATGCTGCATTTGTCATGTATTAAATGATGTTATATTTATGGATCTATTACTATACTTTGTATTCTAGTCTACTGATATGTTTGTCTACTTTTTGTGGTATTTGTACCAATACCACAGTGTTTTCAAAAAGATGACTGGTGTTTTGATATGTAGTAGAAAACTATTTTTATATTGTTTCAATTTAGGATTGAACTGGTCCTGGCAGTCAGATTCTGGTTCCAGAGTGGGCAGAAGAAAGAAATCACACCTCTTTTTTTTTTTTAAAGATTTTATTTATTTGACAGAGAGAGACACACTGAGAGAGGGAACATAAGCACTGAGAGTGGGAGAGGGAGAAGCAGTCTTCCCGCTGAGCATGGAGCCTGATGCAGGGCTTGATGCCAGGACCCTGGGATCATGGCCTGAGCCGAAGGCAGACGCTGAACGACCGAGCCACACAGGCACCCCAAGAAATCACACCTCTTATAAAATGTCATCAAAGACTAGCCCTACAGAGATGTGCTATATCTAATGATGGCCTCCAGACTTGCATACAGTATTCCAGACATGATTAAGGCAAAGTAGGAGACTTTTTACCTCCTATGTCTAGAGTTCTGTTTGTATAGATTTCTATCAGTGTAACTCCTGTCTTTAGGGACTGACTCTTCCTCCATTTAAACTTGCGATTTATAGCCAATGAAGAGTATTGGGTATTTTATGAGCATAAGCTGATACAAGGTTAGATCTCCCCCATCCTGCCTTGTGCAGCTAAAAATAGTTAATTTATACTTTATTATAATAATAGATATCAGATAAGAAAAAAATCATACAATAGCCCAACACAGAGAGGGCTTTCACTTTTCTGTTTTTGTGTAATTCTTGTTCATAATTCTTGTTCAAAATATACATAAGCATGGGGCGCCTGGGTGGCTCAGTGGGTTAAAGCCTCTGCCTTCGGCTCAGGTCATGATCTCAGGGTCCTGGGATCAAGCCCCTCATCGGGCTCTCTGCTCGGCAGGAAGCCTGCTTCCTCCTCTCTCTCTCTCTGCCTGCTTGTGATCTCTGTCAAATAAATAAATAAAAAATCTAAAAAAAAAAAACATAAGCACATCGAACTTGATAACTGTACTCATAGAATAGGAAATAATTAATCTTATGTTTTTATCTCATACTGTAAGACCTTTTCCTGTTGCTATATTGTCTTTAGAATAACATCCTTTCCTTTGAAAACTTCCTCCCTTTTTAAAAGCTGCACAATGTGGTTGACATACATATCAAATTACTAAATATTATCATTGTTGCTGCACCTTTGTCTCTAGGTTTTTGCTATTATAAGTAGTGCTGTCATGAGCCTTTTTTTGTATTTGGCATTTTCCTCTTTTTTAGATTTTTTTTTTCCAGGATAAAGTCCTAGGAATAGAGTTACTGTGTCAAAGAGGAAAAAATAGTTTATGAGTATTAAAACATTGATACTGTTACTTTCCAACATTATGCCAATTTATGAAATACAAATGGGTCATGTTTACTGCAAATTCATAAACATTAGCTATTATTATCATTTGACTTTTTGAGAGGTTAGTTCTTACCCCTCTGAAATCCAGACCTTATATTTATTCCTATTACATTTTATCCTCTTAGTTTTGACTAGTTATTTCAGTCTGTCAAGATGTTTTTGAAATCTGTTTCTGTTATTTAACTCATTAGCTGTCATTCCCAACCTTGTGCCCATTGCCACTCCAGTAAGGTACAACTTTCCTACCTTCATTCAAGTAACTAACAAGTCACTGACTAGCACATATGATGTGAAGCATTTTAACTTACCCCTAAGGATCCTCCCAGTAAGATTATCCCATTAATCAACTATTGTTAGAGACCAGTGTTGAACCCAGTCTTCATATCTCCTTTAAGCTATCCCATAGGCTATACTCAATCCAACCCAATGCAAATAAATCAATTTCTCAGGATTTAAGCTCTAAATGCCAAAATACGTACTAGGCAGCAGAAAGTGTGCCAAATAACTTGTTGTCACTGAGGTTCATCAGGCATTCCTGGTTTTACCAATTGAGTAACTTTGTTAAAAAAGGGAAATGTGGTTGGCATGGCATGAATTGTTAGTGGATTTATGTTGTCCTATAGTGGAAGGGCTGGTTGCTCTGCCAGAGGAGAGGGTGGTGGCAATAGGCCAAGGGGTTAAGCAACAACAAAACCAGGAGTGGGCAAGTGGGGTGGAACTGAGAAGCTGTTGCTTAAACATGCACAAGAGGGTCTAAACCAGAAGTAGTCCATAAGCATGGTGGACTCAATGCAGGAAAATTTAGGTCAGAGGCTGGATGGAAATGAAAAAATAATATTCAAGAAGTTTACAAACTTACAGTCTAGTCTTACAGTTTAGCTATGGGAAAAAGACATAAAAGTAAATAAGTAAAAACTTCCAAGTAAAAGTATTTTTCCCTGTTCTTCCCACTAAGTATGACCAAAACCCTGATCATCAGATATAAAATAAACATGAGGAAACTCAAAGTTGGAGAGAAGGCAGACAAGCATGAGATCTCAGAACTTGTAAGGAACAATACACTGGTGACTTCTCTGGCTTTTCTTTGTGTCTCATGTATCCCTGGGTGCTAGAGAAGCTAGAAACCTGGAAATGACAACAGATAGGGACAAAAAATAACTAACTCCAACGAAAGCTGGCTCTCTCTAGCCAAAGGACTAGAAAGACAGAAAAACTTTCATGCATCAAACACTCTACTCCAGCCAAACACCACAGAAAAGCTGTGGCCCCAACCCCACCCATGCGACCAGAGGTCAGTGGGGACCACAAACTTTCACCTTCCACAGGGTGTAACGAGACTGCCCAAACTTCTCCCTTCCTCCCAAGCTGGTGTCACGTCAGAGAAGGTCAGCTAGAAAGCAGGGACTTTTATCCCCATCAGGTCAGTGGAGACAATGTGAGGAGCTTGGACTTCAACTCCCACCCAACAGTAAAAAACCATCCTCCCTCTCCCCATTGGGGTGGTGTCAGAGGAGAGTGAGTGCAAAGACAGGACTTTTACCACCACCCATCAGTGACTAGGTCTAGTGGTAATGTGGTGTCAGTGGAGACAGTGTGGGAGAACAGTAATGAGGCACACCCACCCTTCCCATCCAGAATGGTATTAACTGAAACCTAGTAGGAACTCCCAGTTCCACCTGGCAGTATAAGAGTCCCTCTTCCCCTTTGGGTGTCAATGGAGACCAGAAAAATCTGGACTTCTAGCCCTGCCTGACAGTAATAAGGCAGCCCTCTTTTCTACCAGAGCTGTGTCAAAGGAAGACAGCAAAACAGAGGGTTTAAATAAGATCCAGAGTCTTATATTATGCTACTTAAAATGTCCAGCTTTCACTAGAATGTCACTTGTCACACCACAAACCAGTAAAATCTCAACTTGTACAAAAAAAAGATGATTAATAGATTCCAACACCAAAATATTTATAAGCAGCCATCATATAAAGGCTTCAAGGAGCAATTATGTACACACTTGAACAGTATGAATAAATCAAACATCTAAGCAAAGACTTAGAAATTTTTAGCAAACAGAGGCACCTGGGTGGCCTTTAGCTCAAGCCATGATATTGGGGTCTTGGGACTGAGTCCTGTATTGGGCTCCCTGTTCAGCAGGCAGTCTGCTTCTCTCTCTCCCTCTGCCTCTCCCCACTGCTTGTGATCTCTTTATCTCAAATAAGTAAATAAATAAAATCTTAAAAAAAAATTCTCAGCAAAGAAATAGAAGATATAGAGAAGAACTACATGACAATCCCAGAACTCAAAAATACAATAACCACAAAACCTTGCTGGAAGGGCTCAACCGCACAATGGAAGGAACAGAGGGAAAAAAAATCAGTGAACCTGAAGAATAAACAATAGAAATGACCTATACTGAACAACAAAGAGAAAAAAGATTGAGAAATAAAGAAAAAAGAGCAGGCCTCCAGGACCTGTGGGGGGAGGGGGTGGGGGATTCTAACATTCACAGCATCAGAATTCCAAAAGCAGAGGGTAAAGAGGATGAGGCTGAAAAAAGTACTCAAAGAAATAATGAAAGCTTTATAAAGAATAAAGAAAATAAAGAATAAAGAAAGCTTTATAGAGTTGGCAAAAGACCTACTTTGAAATCCACAGATTCAAGAAGCTGAGAAAATTGCAGACAAGATAAACCCCCCAAAATCCATACCAAGGCACATCATTGTCAAACTTCTGAAATTTAAATACAATATCTTTTTTTAAGATTTTATCTATTTATTTGACAGAGAGATCACAAGTAGGCAGAGAGACAGGCAGAGAGAGAGAGAGAGAGAGAGAGAGGGAAGCAGTCTCCTTGCTGAGCAGAAAGCCTGATGTGGGGCTTGATCCCAGGACCCAGAGATCACGACCTGAGCCAAAGTCAGAGGCTTATCCCACTGAGCCACCCAAGCACCCCAAAAAGACAAAATATCTTGAAAGCAGCTTTACTTATGGGGCAAACAACTAGAGTGATAGTGAATTTCTCATCAGAAATCATAAAAGCTCAGGTGAGTGGCACAACATTTTCGAGGGCTAAAAACAAACACAAACAAACAAACAAACAAACAATCCTCTCTTAATTCAGGATTCTATATCCAGTGGAAATATCCTTCAGGAATGAAGGAAAAATCAAGACATATGATGAAAGAAAAGACAGAGAATTTGTTACCAGCAGAGCACTGTAAGAGAATGACTAAAGGCAATTCCCTAAATAGAAAGGAAATAATAAAATAAGAAATCTTAGAACATTGAAAAGAGGAATTTCAAGGAATGAGCAAGAACAATGACAAGAGTGAAAATGTGGGTAAGAACAATACATTTTCCTTCTGATCTTGAGTTTCCTAAATGATGTTTGATGCTCACAGCAGAAACTGTAACACTGTTGGATGTGGTTTAAATTAATATAGAGAGGAAATATTTAAGACAATTTAAATATAAATGGGGAAGGATAAAGGGAAGTTAAAGGAAGTTTCTACACGTCATTTGAACTGGTGAAATGTCAGTACCAGTAAACTGTGTTGTTATGCATGTATCATATAGTAACTAGAATGACTACCAAAAAACCAAACCAAAACAAGACAAAAAAACTGTACAAAAAGAGATACCTTCTAAGGCACCATGGCTAAATCAAAGTGGAATTCTAGAAAAATATACAAATGTCTCAAGAAAGGCAGGATAAAAAAAATAGAGAAATGAGAAATGATAGAAAAAAAAAGTAAATAAAATAAACCGCAGGCATAGCACATTAATAATTACATTAAATATAAGTGGCATAAACATACCTATTAAAACACAAAGATAGCTATTATGGATTAAAAAATATGACCCAACTATCTGCTCTCTTAAACATCTCACTTCTAATATAACAATACATTAAAAATACATATAGATTGAAAGTAAAAGGACAGAAAAATAGACATCATGCAAACATCAGCCAAAAGAAGCACTAATGGCTATCTTACTATCAGTCCAAGCAGAGTTCAGAGAAAGAAAATTAACAAGGACAGAGAAGGACATTAACAGGGACAGAGAGAACAGAATGATAAAAGGGACACTCCACCAAGAAGACACAGAAATCCTAAATGTGTATGTACCAAATCAGAGCCACAAAATAAGCAAAGCAAAGACCAAAAGAAAACCAAAAAGATCAATCTACAATTATATTGGAGACTTCAACATCCTTCTCCCAATAACTGATAGAACAACCAGACAAAATATCAGCAGGGTTTTAGAAGAACTTAATAAAACTCTTCACTTCCAGGATCTAATTGACATTTAAAGAACACTCCATTGAACAACTATAGAATACACTAAAAAAAAAAAAAATCCACAGGACACATATGAAGTTATATATGCCCTAGGCCATAAAACAAATATCAACAAATTTAGAAGAGTTGAAATAATACAGGATGTGTTCTCAGGCCACCATGGAATCAAAATAGGAAGATAACAGGAAAATCAACAAATATTTGGAAACTAAGAAATACACTTTCACAAAATCTATGCATCAAAAAGGAGGCGTCTAGGAAAATTTAAAAAAAAAACATTAAACTAAAGGAAAAAGGGAATACAATGTATCAAAATCTGTGGGACACTGCTACAGGAGTGCCAAGAAGGAAATCTATAGCACTAAATGCTTATACTAGAAAAGAAGAGAAATCTTGTATCAAGTATCAATTATCTAAGCTCCTACCACAAGAAGCTAGAAAAAGAAGAGTTAAATAAACCCAAAGCAAGGAGAAATAAAGAGTAAATATCATAGAAATTGAAAAGAGAAAAACAATCAAGAAAATCATTCAAAAACTAGTTCTTCTAAAAGATCAATACCATTGACTCACTCCAGTAAGATTAACAAAGAGCAAACATTGTACAGATGATTCTACAAACATCAGTTTAATCACCAAGACAAAAATGGACCAATTCCTCCAAGAGCACGAACTATCACAATTCACCCAATACGAAATTGAAAATTTGAATATTCATATAACTATTAAGGAAATTGAATCAATAATTTAAAAAGTTCTCCAAGAAAGAAATTTCCAGGTCCATATGATTTCAGTGGAGAATTAAAACCAATTCTATGCACTCTGTCAAAAAATAGAAAAGGGGGGAACATCTATAATCTTATATTGCTAGAATTACCTTTATACAAAACCAGAAAAACCCAATACAATAAAAGGTAGCTACAGGCCAATATCTCTAAGGATTATAGACTTTAAAAATCCTTAACAAAATATTAACAAATAGAATTCAACAATATTTGAAAACGATTATTCATCATGACTAAGTGGGGTTTATTGCAGGGACACAAATTTGGCTTAATATTTGAAAATCAATCAATGTAACCCACTATATTAATAGGCTAAAACAATCACATGACCATATCAATAGATTCAGAAAAGCATTTAACAAAATTCAACATGCATACGCAGGAAAAAACTCAGAAAACCAGGAATAGAGTAAAACTTCCTCAACTGATGAAGAGCTACTACAGAAAGTCTACAGCTAGCGTCATACTTAATGATAAATATCTTAATGCTTTTCCAATAAAGTCAGGAACAAAGGCAAGAATGCTCACTTTTACCACTCTTATTCAGCATTGCACTGGACCTTTTGTCCAATAAGGCAAGAAAAGGAAATAAAAAATATATGGATCCAAAAATAAGAAATAAACTACCCTATTTGTCAATGATTTGATTATGTACATAGGAAATCTCAAGGAATCTAAAAAAGAAAGAAAAAAAACCTAGAAGTACTAAGTTAGTTCAACATGGTTGCAGTATACTAGATAAGCAAATAAAATTCAATCGTGTTTCTATATACTAACAAGGAACATATGGACACAAAAATTAAAAGTACGATACAATTTTATTATTCAAAAATAATTTATTATTCAAAATTTTATTATTCAAAAATGAAATATTTAGGCATAAGTAACAAAACATGCCCAGGATGTATATGCTGAAAACTATAAAATGCTGATGAAAGAGATCAAAAAAGATCTCCATAAATGAAGAGACTTACTGGGTTCATGGATTAGAAGGCTCAACACCATAATGACCTCAATTATCCCCAAAATGACATACAGGCTTAAATCACTTCCTTTCAAAATCCCAGTTGGGTTTATTGTAGATATGAAGGAGATTATCCCACACTTTATATGGAAAAACAAAGGAACTAGAATAGCTCTAACGAAAGATGAACTAGAATAGCTATAACAATTTTGGAAATGAAGAATAAAGTGGAAGGAATTAGTCTACCAGATTTCAAGACTTGCATCCCTACAGTATCAATGTTACATGAGTTAGTAGAGATATAGTCACATAGATAAATGACACAGAATAAAGAATCCAGAAGAGGACCACACAAACATAACCAGCTGATTGTTGACAAAGACACAAAAGCAATTCAGTGGAGGAAGAGTAAACTTTTCAAGGAATAATGCTCAAATTGTTTCACCCCCACACAAAAAGACCTTTATATCTTATACAAAAATCAACTCAAAATGGATCATAGACTTAAATGTTAAATATAAAACAATATAGATTTTACAAAAAAAACATCTTTGGTACCTGGGGGTAGGCAGAGTTCTAGACTTGATACTGAAAGACAATCCACCGAAGAAAAAAAAACTGATAAATTGAGCTTTATAGAGGTCAAAAACTTTTTGTCTGCAAAAGAGTCTCTTAAAAGGGTGAAAGACAAGTTATAGAGTAGAGAAAATATTTGCAACTCAGGACTAACATCTAGAATATACAAAGAATTCTCAAAACTCAACAGTAGAAAACCAAAGAATCCAATTTTTAAAATTTTTTTTTATTTTTTATAAACATATAATGTATTTTTATCCCCAGGGGTATATGTCTGTGAATCACCAGGTTTACATACTTCACAGCACTAACCATAGCACATACCCTCCTCAATGTCCATTACCCCACGCCCCTTTCCCCACCCCCCTCCCCCCAGCAACCCTCAGTTTGTTTTGTGAGATTAAGAGTCACTTATGGTTTGTCTCCCTTATCAGGGAAATCATATGATAGCTGTCTTTCTCCGATTGACTTATTTCACTAAGAATGATATCCTCTAGTTCCATCCACGTCGTTGCAAATGGCAAGATTTCATTTCTTTTGATGGCTGCATAGTATTCCATTGTGTATATATACCACATCTCAAAGAATCCAATTTTTAAAAGAACAAAACACATTAACAGACATTTCAACAAAAAGGCTATACAGATGGCAAAAATCACATGAAAATGTGCTCAATGTTGCTTCCTGTTAAGCCATCATGAGCTATCACTATTTACCTAGCCAAAATCAAATGCTGGTGACAAGGCAGAAACAGTTCTCAGACCCTGCATTGCTAGTGAGAGTGTAAAATTTCACAGCCATCCAGAAAAAACATTTTGGCAGTTTCTTAAAAAATTAAACATGCAAATACCATGTGGTGCAACTATTGAATTTCTAGGCATTTATTCCCAAAGGAAAACTTATGTTCATACAAAAACCTGTACATTAATATTCATAGTAGTTTATTCATGATAGCAAAAAACCATAAAGCACTCAGATGGCCGTCAGTTGTTGAATGGGAAGCACACTGTGGCTCATCCATACCTAGAATACTACTTAGCAGTAAATAGGAATAAACTGATACCCCAATACAGATGAATCTCAAGGAAATTACCCTGAGTAATAGAAACCATTCCACAAGGTTACATGCTGTATGACTCCATGTACATAGCATTCTTTAAATTAAAAAATTATAGAAATGGAGACTAGATTAGCAGTTGCCCAGGCTAAGGACTATGGGCAAGGGTGGGATAGGGAGGGAAGGGGGTAGGACTCTAAAAGAGAACACCAGATCCTTGTGGAGATGGAATGGTTCTGTATCTTGACTGTATCCATGTCAATATCCTGGTGTGATATTGTATTTGATTTTTCCTTGATGTTATGATAAAGGAAATGGTATGTTACCATAAAGGGTAAAGAGTATGTAAGATCTTTCCACATTATTTCTTATGACTAACTGCCCCTGAATCTACAATTACCTGAAAATAAAAAAAAAAATTTTAATTTAAAAGAACACACAAGTGGATGTGGGGAGATGGAGAGGAGAAGTGAATTGGGGGAAATTGGAGGGGGAGATGAACCATGAGAGACTGTGGACTCTGAGAAACAAACTGAGGGTTTTGGAGAGGAGGGGGGTGAGAGGTTGGGTGAGCTTGGTGGTGGGTATTAAGAAGGTCACGTATTGCATGGAGCATTGGGTGTGGTACATAAGCAATGAATTCTGGAACACTGAAAAGAACCTTAAAAAATAAATAAAAATTTTAAAAAAGAACACAAGTAAATGGATAATTATGAATTTAAAAAATGGATAAAATACATGACTGGGGGTCTGACAGTAAAGAAGTGTGCTTTATTAGAATAGCAACTGACACAAAGTTGGGAGTGAAAAGTGATGATTTAAAAAAAAAAAAAACAGAATTAGGTGCCTGGGTGGTTGGTTAGGCATCTGCCTTCGGCTCAGGTCATGATCTCAGGGTCCTGGGATCGAGTCCCCCAGGGCAACTTCTTCTCCCTCTGCCTCTGCCTCTCTGTCTCTCTGCCTCTCATGAATAAATAAATAAAATCTTAAAAAATAAAAAACTTTTAAAAAATTAAAAATCTAAAAAAACAGGATTAAAATAAAAAAACCTATAATAGGCTGGAATAATGGACCAAAATGAATGGGATAAAATATATTTGATTTTAAGGTAAAGTCCTGTTTTTATACACATAAAAACGATCTGCTCAAAAGTTGAAGTAAGGAAGGTCCTGTCCTCAATCTTGAGAATTTAGGTCCTCTTACGTTATCAGTTTTAGTGAAAATTTTCTAAGAAAAATCAGAATTAAGAAAATCTTTTTCCCTTTCTCTTTCTCTACCAGCCCCACCTCTCAGTAGCTGTAGAAGGCAAAGTTATGAATCATAATGGAAGTTCTAGGGTCAGTTCTATAATGTATTAAGTTGAAAACATTCACAAGAATATTGGTCCTACTCCTTTGTCTGTTAAGAAACAGGGTGAGAAAAGTCATTAACTGTGATCACCTTTTACTTGTATCATAAAAAGTCATTTTTGCTTTGCATTTCTAACAGATTTTCAAGACATCTAGACTTTAGACGTTACTATAATTGCTATGAAATGTAGCTTGAAGTATCTAATTGTCTGGTTTGTGAAATTGGTTCTCTTGCTTCATCATCTGCTGCCCTTAGTAATAATATTCAAACTGGCTTTTCTGATTTCAGAAGGTATAAATACTCATAATGAAAAGGGCACATATAATTTCTTTGTGAGCCAGAAGAGCGTAGAAGGTAAAAGAAACTAATGAGGCAAATAGATTTATCTTAAAACATTAAGCATGGTTGGTTATTGTCATGTCATTATCTTACCTCTGGACCTCCAGTTTTATGAAAGAATGACCCTCCTTATTGTTGAAGTTGTTATTTTGGTTAGCTTTTCTGTTATTTGTGTCTAAAATTAGGCTGCTTTAAATGTACTCTGGGATGAAATTAATTATTAATTAGTTGAGAAAGACTTTTTTTTTTTTAAAGACTTTGTATTTAGTAGTTCACAACAATATGTCTAGGTACATCTTGAATGGAAACAAAGTATACCCAACTAGTTATTGTGGAAACATAGTACATCAATAGTCCAGAGAAATTCTTCCAAGGTGTCAGAGAGAAAAGATGGTTTTTAAACAGATGACAAAGGAATAATAACATCCAAGTGTATACAGAAAATGACTGTTAACTTTGAGGTTTGATATCCAGCTAATTTATCATTCAAGAGTGAAGACAAATTTAAGAGATCTCAAGACATATAAGGATTACGGAATTTTACTATCTACAAACAATAAAAGGACTATCAAATAAAAATCTATTGGTAAATTTAAATGCTGATGGGAGAAAACTTGGTTGTTGTTGTTGTTTACAAATGTAAAACAAACATAAAAACAACCTTCAAGGTAGTGATGATTAAATAGTAAGGAAGCTATGCTTGATGAGTGAAAAAATTGTATAAAAATCTCTGTTGTGTTTAGGAGGAATATAAAAATATTACATAATTTTAAAATCTGTTGGGAAAATCTGTAAATATGCATGTTTAGGGGTACCTGGGTGGCTCAGTTGTTTGGGTATCTGCCTTTAGTTCAGGTTGTGATCTCAGGGTACTGGGATTGAGCCCCACTTCGGGCTCCCTGCTCAGTGGAGAATCTGCTTCTCCCTTTCCCTTTGTCCCTCCCCCCACCCCACTCATGCTCTCTCTCTCTCTCTCTATCTCAAATAAATAAAATATTTTGTAAAATGTACATTTAAAAACATAAGAGGAGCCGTGAAGAGAATTAAGTACGATAAATAGCTTCCAAAATAACACAGGAGAAACAAACAAACTAAAGACACGGAAAGAGATTTAAGGATGAGCTAAAGGAGAAAAGCTCTCATAAATTGAAACAAAATAGGATGGCTAGGGTCATTCTGATTATATTGGTAATCACAAAAAAAGAAAAAGTAAATGGATTGACATCATTTGTCAAAAGACATAAATTACCCGGCACTGCTTACACAGAACTGTAAGAAAATCACATAGGCTGAAAATAAAGGGTGGGAAAGAGGTATTCTGGGAAAAAATGAACCAAAAAAATATGCTGAAGTAGAATATCAAAATAGAACTTAAAGCGAAATCCCTAAGAAAAGAAGAAAACTGTTTAATTTTAAAGGAATGATTAGGAAAGTTATACTCATTTTGTTAATATTACAGTTATAATAAACAATATTATATAATTAATTAGAAAGTATTGTAATTTTATGGTTTTTTTACTTTTACATTTATTTTTCTAATTGTATTATAATTATTATAAAATGTTAAATATTGGCTTTTTATCAGTTCTACAGATAAGGTGTTTTCCCATTTTTAAATGAGAAATGAGGCTGCCCCTACAGTCATAAGCCTTTATGGTATTTTATGCTAGAGACTGCTAGGCGCCTTGCAGATCAAGAGTTTTGATGATAACAATTTCAAAATCTTGCTCATCACCATCAATGAGAAATTTATTCACTTAAGCAGGGGTAGAAATTAAAGCAAAATGTTTACAAGCAGACAAACTTTTGCAATATTGAAATTATGTTTGAGAAATCTAGCAGTTCTTTCGCTTTCATGAACAAGGGTTATGTTGAAATTTCTTGACTTGAAATACGTTGAAATACAAACGAAATTTGACTTGAAATACGTTGAAATACGAACGACTATCAGAGGCCATCAAGCGTTTTATACTAAGAATTTTTAAAAATGCTGCAGCTTTACTTTACAAATCATAATTACATGATGAGAACAGACCCCCATGGCTGGTTTGGATGCCAGTAAAAGGGCGCGTTAGCCAAAAATGAGCGGAAGTGACCAAAAATGTAAAGTAGAGAGTCAATGCTGTTGCCTAAAGCTGTGTCGGCCGGGAGCCCCAGCAGAGCCTCTCTGTTCCCCAACCTCTACCAACCCGATGCCTCAGCTGTACTCTACCTCTGGGGCCCCTGGAATATGAGGGACCTTTTCTATAATTCTGTAGACCCCTTGTCTTTCTTTGATGGGCAGCCATGAGCTCTGCCTCGGGCTGGTGAGGTAAATGTCCACTGAGGGGCGCCTCCTTGCCCAGGCTCGGCTCATGACCATAGAGCCCAAAGGCTGTAGGGAAGTCATGTGCTTACTGCGCATGGGGTCACCAGGTGAGCTTCCTGGACTGAGGGGCTGACTGCCAGGAACCCCAGATGAGGTTGCTTAGGATAAGGCCCCACCCATCTGTCCCGAGGGCTGAAGAAATCCATCTGTTGTGACACACCCACAGCCCATTCATGGCTTACTGGCTGGGAACTTTGATGAAAAGCTGAGCGTGTGCAAGTTCATAATAGACTTATTAGCAAATGGTATCACACAGACTGCATTCCCTGACTGCAATTTATTGAATTAAAGACCATCCTAATGTAAATTCTACACAACATGCTTGTTGTTGTTTCCAAAATTCCAAAAACATGTTTTTGGGAACTGGAAAATATATTTCTAAATGCACTGTGAGTTAAAAAGAAGAGCAGAACAAAAATCACCAAGTAACGAGAGTTAAATGAAAATGAAAGCATTGATTTGTGATCCATGCAGTCCGCGATTCGGAAATCCAAAGGATTCTGAAAACTGAAACTTTAGTTCATAACTCACTTGGTGGCAAAAATCTGACCTGAGGCTATTCGATCTTCATTTTCCCACCTCTAGAAAGACAATGAAGGGGAAAAACCAACCAACCAACCAACCAACCAAGAATAAGCATAAATAAGCAATATTAGCAACCACAACCACAAAATACATAACTACATAAAAAAGAGAATAACCCTCCTTAGAGAGTAGTTGGCGTGATTTTCATGTCAATACATTTGGAAATTCAGACAAAATGAATAATTTTCTAGAAAATTGCACATTGCCAGAATCAATCCCTGAAATTTATAAAAAAAACAACAACAACAACAACAAAAAACAGAGGAAACATTTTAAGAAACTGAATTGTTAAAATTTCTTCTCTACCCCAGCAGATTTCCAGACTAAGAACTATAGATGGTCAAGAAACAGGCAAATATGCTGAATTTCCATCATAATCAAGAAAATAGAAACTGAAACAGTATTGGGCTAACATTTCCCACCTGATTAGTAAAGATTCAAATCTTTAATAGGCAAGTGCTACAGATGATGTGAAGAGCAAGCCCTCTCCTCTCACGTAGGCAGGAGTGTAAATGGACAAATCCATGTGTAGAGCAATTTGGTAATATCTAGAAAATGCACAGATGCTCTGATTCAGCACTTCCGTTTTTAAGTATATATCTGACCCAGAGAAATGCAACAGTGGTGCCCAAGGAATGGCCGGGAGACCAGTGTAGCTAGAGCAGAGGGGAGCGAGGGAGAGTGTGGCGGGGCGGGAATGACACTCAGCAGAGGTGGAGTTGGGAGCCATGTTAAGTGGGGGCTGGCGGGCGTTGGGTGGGGCTTTGCCTTTTATTGGGGCACCAGGTGGAGAAATATTGCAGGTTCTGGGTAGTGGAGGGATTGATGTTTTAATGGGATGGCTCTGGCAGCTGCATTGGACATAACCTATTTAGTCACACAGAAGGGGGGAAGAACCCCCACCCACGGTGGCATGGCGGCAACGCAGGTGGGGGGAAGGGCTCAGAACCTGGGTGCAGCCCGGGCCGCATGACTGATGCTGGGCACGTGCATAGACCTGGCCTCACTCCCAAACACCGTCCACTCGCGTGGGTGAGAAATTTTCAAATATCCTTGTGGTAAACCGGTTTCTCTTGGGGCGAGCAGCTTTCCTCTCCTGTTCCCCGTGGAAGTGAGGAGGCCACTACTATTTCTGTCGGCTTGATTTCGACCATGTAAGGAGTGGGCGTTTGAGAAGGTTGTCTAAGGGTAAAGTGGTCTGACAATTCCTAGTCCCATAAAGCTTGGAATGACGTAAGAAAGCAAATCCCTAAATAGATTATGGAAGTCCCTGAGATTTTCAGAATATTAGTGGCAGAAATAGATAAGATGAAATTTAAAAAAAAAATAATAATGATAGTAATAGGAGAGTTTTTGACAGGCTCCAGAAGCAGTAAGGCCCCACACTGTAGTTGGGGCTCCTTCCTTAGAGCCCATCTGGTCACTCACAGTGTTCTATCACTTTGTTCCAAGATACTGACTCAAAATGGTTGCTTGTATCTCCTAAGTTTGGGACTTTATAAAGAAAATACAGGAATTATGAAAAGAACCCAAGTCATGTTTTGGGGGTTTTGGGTTTTTTGTTTTGTTTTGTTTTAATTTTTTTTAAAGATTTTATTTATTCATTTGACAGACAGAGATCACAAGTAGGCAGAGAGGCGGGGGGGAGAAAGAGAGAGGAAAGCAGGCTCCCTGCTGAGCAGAGAGCCAGATGTGGGGTTCGATCCCAGGACCCTGAGATCATGACCCTAGCCGAAGGCAGAGGCTTAACCCACTGAGCCACCCAGGTGCCCCAGTTTTATTTTAATTTTAAGTGAATACGTTGTCGGTTACTTTGAACATACATACATCAAATTACAAATCCCAAAAGGATTTGTATACAACCCAGCAGTGTTCAGGGTACAACCTGCACAACTGTCTTTGGCCACCCCTCCTCCAATCTACAACTTGATAAAACCCATCGGTAAAAGCCTCCAGAGATTTCTTGGTTTGGGTTCAGTCCACTTCCTCTTTTATCCCCCCCCCTTTTTTTTTGCTGTTTGCTCACCTCCTTCTGCATCCCACACATGCCACGCTGATCTACCCTAATTCAGAATGGACTTGCCACTTCCTTTTATTAAGGCTGGCACATTAACTGCCACGAGTATTTTTCTTTTTGTAGTTTCTCAAAGGCCAGACTTTAAAGTAGGTCATTTCCACTGCTCTGTCCACGGTGTCTTAGCTACTTTTCCCCATGGGACCTGTGAAAGCACAGATCCATTTAAATCTGAGAACTTCTGTTGCTATGGCTCTGCAAAACCTCTTCTCCTTCCCTTTCTTAGGAAAGCCTTATGAATATTCTAATTTTGAGGTAGCCTTGAGTTTAGGCTTGCCGGATTTACGAAAAGCTCTTAAATACAATGGTGGTATCTGAGGCTTGATAGTCGGTTGATAATTCTGGCCCAGGATTCCACAAAATGACACGGTAGATGCAAAACCTTTACACCAGCCCCACCTTTACACCAGCTCCACTGGCTGGTTCTGTATGGCTCTTAATTATTCATGCAGCCGTTTCACAGGGCTCTGTTCTATCTGCCTTCTCAGTGACTTTTCTCTTTGACAGAGAGAAGTTCCATTTTTCATCATGATGGGTTGAAGCCTGGGGGCCTGAGCTTCCATCCTCCCTCTGCTGATGAATGCGAGACATAGGCTGTGGCATGTGGCTCCTTAGGACCTCAGTTTCCCCAACAGTGCAGAGGTGAAGATCAGGCTCTCTCCCAGCCCCGCCAGTCCGTGGCATAGGGAAGTTGGCTCTTGCTAGGCATCCTGCATTAAAGCAAGGAAAGTCAAGGGGAGCCAACCCCCCTCCCCCGATGGTTTTTCTTCTTGTGTCTTTTCTCCTTATTTCACCATGACTTTAAGGAAGTGGGGTGATAGGCAGATGAGGTTATAAAGATGATTCCTCTCTCTGGTCAGTGGGGTTTTTGCACCTTCTCTGAGCCCACCCTGAGAGCGGTTCTCTGCCACATCCTTGCTAAAGCCCAGACGAACAAACCTACCTGAGAGCTTCTGGTTCCGTAGGTCTGGGGTGGTGGGGCCCTAGACTGCTTTTCTAACGGCATGTGGCTGATAGCACTGCCCTATGGGACTGCACCCAAAGTTTATAACTCCCAAATTTCATTTCCTCACCTTGACCTCCCATGCACCTGATTGACGTTCCAAGCACAGGAGACTCACACTCACTTCCATCCACTTGAGGGGTGGGGGGTGGGAGGGGGAAAGGCCCCTGGGCTCAGATGAAGTGACTCATTCTGTCTCTGGTAGGGCTACTGAGCTGCTTCCAGAGTGACTTAAATAAGAATTGAGCCTCCTGGTCGGCCACTCTCAGTGGCAGACACCCCCATCCCCCAGCCTGTGGAAGGGGACTCAGAAGAATCTGCTTTGCAGCTGCAGGGGAGGTGGGGCAGAGTGGGGGAGGGGAGAGAAGAGGCTCCTGTTGCCTTGGGCTCCCGTCTTGGCTGCCTGTCTTCAAGGTCCTGCTGTAGTTCTGTCCTTGGATGCCCTGAGGAGCCCCTGTATCCTTCAAATCTATTCCTCTGTTGGCTGAGACCAGCAGTTTCACATTTTTTAATGCACCTTGGCTTCCCCAGAGAGCTGGTTAAAATGGGCTATGGGGTGCTACCTCCAGAATTTCTGACTGCATAGGCCTAGTCAATCTGCCGCCCCCCACCCCCCAACCCCGATGACCAGGTCCTGGTTGTGAGAAATTAGTCACCCGCCTAAGGTTCCTCTCTCCGAGGGTGTGGAGCTGGGAGGCAAGCCCCCAGCTGCCTGACTCAAGCTCCTGCTCTTAACTACTGCTCGATTTCACTTCCCCCTCCGGCCAGACTGGGTCTGTTGCCACCCTCTGGAGTGCCGGTCTGCCCCATCATCCTCAGAGGCTGTTCCAAAGTCTCCCTCTCTCAAGAAGCTCCTCTGGATTTCCTAATCTCTGCCCACTCACTGTCCAAAGTGTGGATAACATGGTCCTCAGAGCCTTGCAATTTTAAAAAATTTAAATTCAATTAATTAACATATACTGTATTATTAATTGCAGGGGTAGAATTCAGGGATTCTTCAGTTACATATGACATCCAGTGCTCATCACAACACGTGCCTCCTTAACATCCATCACCCAATTACCCCAGCCCCCCAGCCCCCTCCCCTCCATCAACCCTCAGTTTGTTTCCTAGAGTTGAGAGTCTCCTATGGTCTCCCTCTCTGATTTCATTTTATTCCATTTTTCCCTCCCTTCGCCATCACCTCACACCAGACAGAATGGCTAAAATTAACAACTCAGGAAACAACAGATGTTGGCAAGGATGTGGAGAAAAGGGAACCCTCCTCCACTGTTGGTGGGAATTCAAGCTGAGGCAGCCACTCTGGAAACTAGTATGGAGGTTCCTCAAAAAATGTTCATCATCACTAGCCATCAGGGAAATTCAAATTAAAGCCACATTGAGATACCACCTTACACCAGTTAGAATGGCCAAAATTAACAAGACAGGAAACAACATGTGTTGGAGAGGATGTGGAGAAAGGGGAAACCTCTTACACTGTTGGTAGGAATGCAAGTTGGTGCAGCTAATTTGGAGAACAGTGTGGAGATTCCTTAAGAAATTAAAAATAGAGCTTCCCTATGACCCTGCAATTGCACTACTGGGTATTTACCCCAAAGATACAGACGTAGTGAAAAGAAGGGCCATCTGTACCCCAATGTTCATAGCAGCAATGGCCACGGTCGCCAAACTGTGGAAAGAATCAGGATGCCCTTCAATGGATGAATGGATAAGGAAGATGTGGTCCATATACACTATGAAATATTATGCCTCCATCAGAAAGGATGAATACCCAACTTTTGTATCAACATGGACAGGACTGGAGGAGATTATGCTGAGTGAAATAAGTCAAGCAGAGAGAGTCAATTATCATATGGTTTTACTTATTTGTAGAGCATAAGGAATAACACGGAGGACATGGGGAGATGGAGAGGAGAAGGTAGTTGAGGGAAATTGGAGGGAGAGATGAACCATGAGAGACTATGGACTCTGAAAAACAATCTGAGGGTTTTGAAGGGGCAGGGGGTGGGAAGTTGGGCCAGCCTGGTGGTGGGTATTGTGGAGGGCACATATTGCATGGAGCACTGGGTGTGGTGCATAAACAATCAATTCTAGTACACTGAAAAGTAATTAAAAAATAAAAAAATTTTTAAAAAGTTAAAAATAGAGCTACCCTATGACCCAGGAATTCTACTATAGGGATTTACCAGAAGGATACAAAGCTAGTGATCTGAAGGGCCACATTCACCCCAATGTTTATAGCAACAATGTCCACAATAGCTAAACTATGGGAAGAGTCCAGATGCCCATCAACAGATGAATGGATAAAGAAGATATGGGGTGTGTGTGTGTGTGTGTGTAATGGAATATTACACAGCCATCAAAAAGGATGAAACCTTATCAATTGCAACAACGTGGATAGAACTGGAGAGTATTATGCTAAGTGAAAAAAGTCAGTGAGAGAAAGACAATTATCATATGATTTCATCCCTTGCACCTTATGTTTGCTTGTTTTTCCAGCTCCTTTGCATGAGCTTGAGCCTGTGAGCTCCTTGAAGGAGGCTGGTGGTGATCCTTCTACATGTTTGTATTCACCACCCCTCCCAGCAATGGCTCTAAGCCTCTGATATATCCTGCCTTTGGCCGATGCCTGTTAGGTTGAACTAGAGAAAGAAAGAAAGGGCTTGTTCTTGGTGCAAGCTGTGCCACTGGCAGCCAGCAGGGTGTTTATTAGGAGTGGATGACCCTGGGGGGTAAGGAAGGGCAGGAAGCAGGACTGGGAAAAGGGAGGAGCTAGGCTGCCCTGGAGTCCCAGCCTTAGAGCCATGAAAGGGCCAAGACAGTGGCAGACTGCTGTCCTGAGAAGGGGGTGGGACTCTTTTCAGCCAAGGGTATGCCAAGAAGTCTGACAGCTGAGGCTGTGTTGGCAGAACTCTCCACACCAGGGGGCATGAGCCCTTCAGCTTTGTGGGGTGCTTGGGGCACAGAATCCCCGTATGTGGCTTGGCCACCCTCTGGGTCCTGGTGCTCCCCTTCCGGTCCCTGCCACCTGCTTTCTGCATCTTAGACTCATCTCAAGCACTTGAGGTGGTCCCTGGTGTGGGGGAGCACCCCAGCTGACTGCCCCTGGTTCTGAGAGGTTGGTTACCTCTCCCTCTTCCTTGCCAACCGGCAAATATGCAACACGTGGGCTTGAGCTGTGGGTCACATATTACAGGTCTTGGACTTAGGGAGCTGATGAAAAGTCTTGGAAGATAGGGAAGGGGTTCTACAAGGTATCCTGTGGAGGGGGCTAGGCAGCATTAAACAAGCATAGGGAGTCTACGGCCATACCACCCTGAACGCGCCCGATCTCGTCTGATCTCGGAAGCTAAGCAGGGTCGGGCCTGGTTAGTACTTGGATGGGAAACAAGCATAGGGAGAGGGAAAGATTAACCTCAATCATGCTAGTTCAATCGTGGTCATTTCTATGGGCCCCACAGGACTAGGAAGGGGGCAAGGCAGAGAGTGGGCATCAAAGTTGGGCAGCGCTGAGTCTGAATCTTGGATTCGTCATTGATAAGTTGTGTGACCTTGG
Source organism: Mellivora capensis (assembly GCA_004024625.1). Taxonomy (NCBI): domain Eukaryota; kingdom Metazoa; phylum Chordata; class Mammalia; order Carnivora; family Mustelidae; genus Mellivora; species Mellivora capensis. The sequence goes on from PISX010004012.1 coordinate 119,534, forward strand.
CCAAGTCACTTGACCTCTCTGAGCTTTTGCTTGGAAAAGATTTAAGGTGACTTGGAAACAGAAGTAACGTCCAGAAAAACATCTCAAGTACATGAACGAGGAAATGAGAGAGAAGAAGCAGATGCCATTGAGTCAGACCGCAGAGGCTGTGCTCCAAGGCTCTACACATTTGCTAGAGGACCTCCGACAGTCTGGGTCACAGTCCAGCAACCAATAAAAAGAGCCAAAGGCATCCAGTTTCAGATTCTCGGGACTCACAGAATCAAACAAGGTAGTCCTGGATTCAAGGAGAGAAATGTCTCCACGGGTCTTCTTAGAGAAGACATGCGCATTGGGGAAGTCTGTTCTGAAGTATTTTACACAAAAGCATCTTAAAAAAAAAAAAAAGCTAAGTTTGGAAAGCCCCGTCTATCAGACATCCTCCTCGGAGAGTCCCACATCAACGTGTTAAAGGCTCCGTAAATCTCAGAGCAAACAAACCAGCTTCCAGAGGTTCTCAAGCACAGGAGAGTATCTTTGTCTTCTTGCTCCCGTCCTTGTTTCTCTGTAACACCTGCTGACTAGGGCATCACGGCCCAAGCCACAGCAACTACTGGGGCGATGTGATCAACGTCTGTAACAAAATCTACAGAGTCCATATGGCAGTGCGCTGGACGGAGCCATTTTAAAAAGAAATGCTCCTCGGTGTAGGTCAGTGATCACACCCCGTAGCACAAATCAGGACAGGAAATTCGGAGTTGGGGAGGTGGGGATGGAGGGCAGCACCTACCGCCTCACACCAGCCTCATTAAATGTGTGATTAATCTCCCCTTTCGGGACCCAGAGGAGAGTCCCCTTGCTAAGGGTTTAGGGCCATTCTTAGGAGATGACCTCTTTCTTTCTTTCTGGATTACTGAGTTGAAATTTGTCATTTATGGGTTTCCTCAAGGCAGAAGTAACTGTCTGGGACATAGTGGAGTAGAATATACTGCTTGGAACCACACACACATTTTTCCTGACAGGAAGGTCCTGCAAGTAGGAGAAAGAGAGGCCTGATGTGGTGGGGTCATTCCCCGGGGGGGGGGGGGGGGGGTCCTGCAGAAGCCTGGGCCTGCTTCTGGAGTGCGGCCAGCACAGGATGACAATCTGCAGCCTTGACCTTGGCAGTCCAGGCCCGTTTCTTTGGGTGGGTCAGGTTGGGAGCTTCCACAGAAGCAGGAGGCTGCCTCTCAAAGTCGCCCCATTCTCCAGCCCATTGTCTTTCCAGGCTTGGGCTGTGACTCTTCTTGAGTCCGGAGCGTCAGGAGGCAGTGGCAGCCACGTGGCCCTCAGGTAGAGGAGAAGCCTGACAGGCGTCTCCCGGGAGTGGGACTCATGACCTGCCTCGGCGGAGGGATGAACTGAAAGTCTAAATCAGTGACATATGAAACTCCCTCCGCAGAGCTCCTGATAAAAAGTCCGATGTCCAAGGAGAGGTAGACTTTCAAAAAGCAAAGGGAGAAATGAGTCACACAGATGATTTAAAACCTGCAAGGAGAAAATTACTTTAAGCAGTATATTCCACTGCACTATGTCCCAGGCCTGCATGCCAGGCCTCTCTGAATCTGAGTTTCCAGGGGAAGAACCTGGGCACCTGTAGTTTAGCAAGTCTCAGGCAGTTCTTGCAACTGGGCAGGGCTTGGGGCTCCACGTCCATCCTGCTCCTTATCTCTGCTGTGAAGATGGCTCCCCATTGTTGCTTCATATCTGAAAACCAGAGCCATTTTCTGGCTGAAAACATTCAGTGAAGTTTGCTGGGGGTGGGGTACTGGGGGCAGTCCCGACAGAGGTGTCCTTCTGAGTTCACAGGTGTGCAGCGCTCCAATAGGCCTTTGTGGGCTCGTCCCACTCCCCCATCCCAGGACTTCTCAGTTTATTCAACCTCTGCATCTGAGGCCCAGCTCATCCACGGAGCTTTTGGTAGGACCTCGAACCCCAGGCGCTCTGTCCCTTCCGCCTTAGTGCCTAGCGGTGTTTCTCCAACTTGAACGCGCCTACTTGCCATCTGGGGATCTTGCTAAAATTCAGAGTCTGATTCAGTAGATCTGGGGTGAGACTTGACAGTCAGCCTTTCTGATCAGCTCCCAGGTGATGCAGATGGTGTGGGTCCACAGACCTCTCACTGAAGAGGGAGACCCCGGGGCCTCGTAGCACTGTTGTTTATTGCCTTCTGATTGTTCCCTGTGGAGAGTAGGTCTTCCATCACCCCGCCCCACCCCTCCCTACCCTTCCCCAGCTCAGTACCTCGTCCATGGACATGCTTGCTCAACCTTGGTGGGTTGGTGAGCACGAGGAGAACTATCAGAAAATTATAAACCTGGCCCAGTCGGTCTACAGGGTTCCATGGCCAGGAGCCAGGACCAGGGGGAATTAGAGGAAAGCATCTTTGCCCCTCTCTCACCCCTAGGCTGACTCAGTTTTGATTCCTGTCTCTAAATCCCCTCACCCACTTGTTCTTTGCCCCTTTGTCTTAACCTCCATAGAAGGATTGAAACTAACAACCTTCAATTTTCAGTGCTTAAAGTAAATTTCCTTCTTGCAGGTTTTAAATGATCTGTGTGACTCATCTCTCCCTTTGCTTTTTGAAAGTCTACCTCTCCCTGTCCCCTGCCCATCCCTACACCCACTTACTCCTGGGATGTGTCACCTTGCTTGTCATGACAACCTCCTCTCCAGGGCACAGAGCCTGTTGGAGATTCCTCCATTATTAATCCCACCTCTTGGTTGTTTCCCCACCTGGCCTCAGCTGTCACTCTCTTCTGTCACTCACTGCCCTTTTTGCAAAAGACCCACACAACCTCCAAGAGGAAGGGGACAATTCACTGGTCATGGAGGCTCCCCACAAGGGCTGGGACCAGAATGTAGCTTAGAACCTCATGGATTCTTACCATGTCATTGCTGTTCATCTCACCCCATGTCACCGGGCAATGTCCACGTTGTCCTAATTGGCATCTGTGGATCAACCCATAATGGGAGGAAGTGGGGACTGGCCTGGAGCAGGGGTCGGGGAAATGGCTGGACTGCCCAGTTGCACCCAAAGGAGTGTCATATGGAGCAACTTACCCAGTGTCCATGAGGATGTCCTGACCCAGGTCCCAGATTCCACCCAACCAGCTCAGTGCAATGGTTGGAGCCTGGTGGCTAAAGTTAAAGACACCACCATATGGGATAAATGCATATCCCAAATCCACACGATCCATCCTTTAGGGCCACACTGTGGATCAGGAGTATCAAGAAGTCTGGGGACATCCAGGGCAAGGGGAGAGCATCCTCCATAGCTCAGCAGGATTTCAGGGTCCCACATGGATGAACTAGAATTCACGGGGTGTACTCTCAAGCCAGAGCCAGAAAACATTACTCAGGAGAATTAAGGGGTGCATGCCAGAGGTTCTCTTTTCTCTGCAGTGAAGACAGCCCAGTACAAGATCCAAGACCAGCATTTGAAGGCACACTATTTCAGGTGGCGTTGGTGGAGTTTGAAAGGAGGTGCATATGCTTTCCCCTTAATATGATTATTTTCAGTATTATTTATATACTATTTATTATATTATTATTTATTCTTATGTTATTATTTTTTTAAAGTGTGTTGAAAGCGGAGTTGTAATCTGATTGGTGATCTAGCACAGTTTGCTTTGCTAGAAGCCACTATTTTGGGGGAAACCTGCTCTCCGTGGTAGAAAGACAAGCTCCTTATCTCATAAAGTTGTGACTTTCAACACATATTTCTATTGGGTTGTTTATCCTTTTCTTGCACATTTTTTAGAACTCTCTACATTGTAGATTTCAACACTTTATTGGATGTGTTAGCGTAAGTGTCTTTCTCAAACAATTATGTTTACACTGAGTTTGCGATGGTTCTGCAGAAATTTGAAAAAATTATGTCATCAGACATGTTTATCTTTCTTTGTAACGTCTGAGTTTCTGGGCCACTATGGGTAGTCTAAGAAAAGTGATTGATTTTTGTGTGTTCTGGAAGGTTCTTTCTTTCGGGTTTTCTAGGTGTCTGGACATGCAAAGTTTTACCAATGTTTTTTCTTGTTGTACTCATCATATTTGTTAGACCCTCTAAGGTAATATTAAATTATAATGATGCTGGCAGGCATCTATGTGTGGTTTCTGAATCTCATTGGCTTAGTTTTAATATTTTACCATTTGGGGGGATATTTTTTGAGACTTTTTGGTAACAGATTTTATCTCAAATAGTTCCATGATTTCCCTTATTTTGGAACTAATTGCTGCACTTTTATCCAATAATTCTTCAATTATTACAATCATTTGGGTTTTATTCTTTTATTTTTTAAAAGTTTTAAAAAATAAATTATTGCAATCATTTGGGTTTTGTTCTTTAATTTTTTTTTAAGTTTTACTTATTTATTCATTTAAGCAACCTCTACACCCAATGTAGGGCTTGAACTCACAACCCTGAGATCAAGCTTTTCCAGCTAAACCAGCCAGGCACCCTGGTTTTTGTCCTTTTATTTATTTGTCAATCAAATGTATTGAAAGAATGGAGTTCCTCATTTGTACTACCTTTTCACGTTTACATATTATCACTTGACCATATATTATTATCCTTTTGATGCACTGTTGAATTTTATTCAGTCATGTTTGGATTTTTACAAACTTATGTAAGTAAGGTCCATATATATTTGATTCTTTCTTTACAACAGGCTGACCTCACAATATTAAATAAGAAGTTTTCTATCTTTTTCTATGAGCTGCAAACATTGGAATATCATAAAAAAAATCTATTCTTAAAAGGCTAGGTAGAACTTAGCTGTGGAAGCATCTGGTTCTATGAAGTAGAGGCAGAAGTGGGATCTTTCCTCATACACAGTCTGCAGAAAACATAAATTACTGTGATGGTTTCAGAAATTAATGGGGCAGGGTCTTTCAAACTGGGAACACATATCCTATGGCTGCCCCAATCCCATTCTTGACATTGATGCCATAGAGATAAAAGTAGCAGAGACTGGTGTTTAAGGATATTTAAGTAGGAGAAAAAAAACAACAACCTGGAAAGTGATTAATTCTAGATACTAGAGAGGTTTAATCAATGAGGGCCCATCCATCCCCGAGAAGTACGATGCCATTAAAAAGAAGGAATTCAAGCTAAACCAGCTGATTTGAAAACATTTTCTGAGAGGTATTGTTGAATGAGGAAGTCAGTTGCAAAGAGCTATGTATTAGTGGTTATAAACAACGGCAAAAAAAAAAAAAAAAAAAGCAAAACCAAAACAAACAATCCTGTGTATTGGTGTCGTGCATTGGGACAGAGAACATAGTCCTCCATGAGATGTGGGGACTGTAGGTGGGAGGACAGGGGATGAAGAGACTGGTAGGAACAAGAAAGAAACAAAAACTATGCTAAAAAGAAAAACATGCCCTCACCTCTGCATGTATAATGTAATATCACAAGTGTAAAATTATGTGTGCAAATGTGTATTTTTTAAAATATTTTATTTATTTATTTGACATAGAGAGAGAGATCACAAGTAGGCAGAGCAGCAGGCAAAGATAGAAGGGGAAGCAGGCTCCCTGCCGAGCAGAGAGCCTGATTCGGGGCTCCATCCCAGGACCCTGGGATCATGACCTGAGCTGAAGGTAGAGGCTTAACTCACTGAACCACCCAGGCGCCCCCAGATATGTATTTTTTTATGAAGAAACTGAGAGAAAGATGGAGAGCTAAGTATCTATCTGTTGAATGGAGGGAATGCACATAATTTTCCATAAAGTGAAAAATTAGCAAGTTGAAGGGAAATAAGTACCATACAGTTATATATCCACGAAAGCAAGCAAAGAGAACTCTGTGTGTGTGGATATGCTTTTGTTTCTGTTTGTATGAGCAAGGGGAGGGTGGAAGAAGAGAAGCTCACCTTTGCCATTATCATCTTTATCCATCTCTATATATTAAGATTTCATTTGCTTCAACATGTATATATTATCTTGGTGATCTGAAAACCACCAAAAAAAGGAAAAGAAAGCACCAAAAGAGAAAGAAAAACTAATCTGTAATTATTATTAACATTTTAAAATATAAGCTTCTGGTCTTTTCTTTATTATAAAAGGCTGTCAGATACTTACAGGTGGGAGTAGGCTGTCCCTTTTCTTGTGATTTTTTTTTAAATTTTATTTTATTATTATTATTATTATTATTTTTATTTCCTTTCTTTTCAGCATAACAGAATCCATAGTTTTACAACACACCCAGTGTTCCATGCAATGCGTGCCCTCCCTAATACCCACCACCTTCTTGTGATGTTAACAGCCGCTGATGACCATTGCCTGCATGTACTGATTCATTATGGGTTACAGAGTGGTGATATTATCATCCTATTGTTTTTCTTGATTTATTTTTTTTAAGATTTTAATTTTTTAAAATTTATTTATTTGACAGAGAGAGAGAGAGACAGAGATCACAAGCAGGCAGAGAGGCAGGCAGAGGCAGAGAGAGAAGTAGGCTCCCCACTGAGCAAGGAGCCTGATGTGGGGCTTTGATCCCAGGACCCTGAGATCATGACCTGAGCTGAAGGCAGAGGCTTAACCCACTGAGGCACCCAGGTGCCCTGTTTTTCTTGATCTATTAGCTAGACTCCTTCTATAAAGAGAAACGTCTTCTCCTCCACTAGTTGATGCAATAATAATTTTAATTTTTTATTATGTTCAGTTAGCCACTGTATAGTACAGTAGTACGCCATTAGTTTTTGATGTAGTGCTTAAGCTAAGTGGAGTAAGTCAAGCAGAGAAAGAAAATTATCATATGATTTCACTCATATGTGGAACATATGCAATAGTACTTTTAAGGACTCCACTGGTTAGATCATCTTGCTGTGGCAGAAGCCAGTATTTCGTTTTTACACACACACACACATACATACAAGCACCCCATTCAACACTTGTTCCTCAGAACATACACATCCTGAAATCACTCTAGTCTGAGCAGCATGCTTGACCATGTCCTTCTTTCTTATCCCACAATGATTCTACCCTTTCTCTGAATCCGCCATCTCTAGTCCAATCCAGTGTCCTCCAAGACCAGATCAAATTTCCTAAGAGAATCCACTCTTCTGGTAATTTTTTGGGAGGAGTCAAGATGGCGGAGAAGTAGCAGCTGAGACGACATCAGGTAGCAGGAGATCAGCTAGATAGCTTATCAAACCATTGCGAACACCTACAAATCCAACAGGAGATCGAAGAGAGGAAGAACAGCAATTCTGGAATCAGAAAATCAGCCACTTTCTGGAAGGTAGGACTGGCGGAGAAGTGAATCGAAAGCGATGGGAGAATAGACCGCGGGGGAGGGGCCGGTTCCCAGCAAGCGGCGGAGCAACAGAGCACTAAATCGGGACTTTTAAAAGTCTGCTCCACAGAGGGACATCGCTCCAGAGGCTAAACCAGGGTGAAGCGCACGTGGGGTCAGAGTGGCCCCAGGTCCCGCAGGGTCACAGAAGGATCGGGGGTGTCTGAGTGTCGCAGAGCTCACAGGTATCGGAGCGGGGAAGCCGGCTACAGAGACAGAGCTGAGGAGTGAGCTCTCAGCTCGGGGTTACCTTGAACCGGTCGCAGGCTGGGTGAGCTCGGAGCACGGCCAGAGGCGAGGGAGATGGGAGTAGCCAGGGCTTTTCTCTGAGGAGTGGAGCCCCGAATCTCAGGTCCTCTGGGCCGGAGACTAGGAGGCCGCCATTTTCATTCCCATCCTCCGGACTCTACAGAAAGCGCTCAGGGAACAAAAGCTCCCGAAAGCGAAACCGAGCGGATTACTTAGCCCGGCCCCTGGTAAGGGCAGTGCAGCTCTGCCTCGGGCAAAGACACTTGAGAATCACTACAACAGGCCCCTCCCCCAGATCAAAAGAAATCCAGCCAAGACCAAGTTCACTTAACAAGGAGAGCAGCGGAACTCCAGAGGAGGAGAAAGCAAAGCGTGGAATTCATGGCTTTCTCCCCATGATTCTTTAGTCTTGCAGTTAATTCAATTTTTTCTTTAAAGGGGATTTTCCTAGGGTCTTTCCCACCCTTTTAGTACTTTATTTGCTCCTTCATATACTCTTATCTGAAAAAATGACAAGGCGGAAAAACTCACCACAAGAAAAAGAACAAGAGACAGTACCAAAGGCTAGGGACCTAATCAATACAGACATTGGGAATATGTCAGATCTAGAGTTCAGAATGACAATTCTCAAGGTTCTAGCTGGGCTCGAAAAAGGCATGGAAGATATTAGAGAAACCCTCTCTGGAGATATAAAAGCCCTTTCTGGAGAAATAAAAGAACTAAAATCTAACCAAGTTGAAATTTAAAAAGCTATTAGTGAGGTGCAATCAAAAATGGAGGCTCTTACTGCTAGGATAAATGAGGCAGAAGAAAGAATTAGTGATATAGAAGACCAAATGACAGAGAATAAAGAAGCTGAACAAAAGAGGGACAAACAGCTACTGGACCACGAGGGGAGAATT